>SCDS01000395.1:0-51441 GCA_004149465.1 Drosophila nigromelanica
AATTAATTAGAGATTAATTCTGCTATGCACAAATAATGCCTGGCTATATATTTTATTAAACTGTGAACGAGTATTCCGCTGTCGCGCAATTTTTTTTTGTTTTCAGTGTACTACTTCAGCTCTTATAATGCATTTACTTCGTTTTACAGTTGTATTTCTGATATTACTTTACTATAGCATGTACAGTTTTTATTACAATTTCTATTGAGCTGTTTTTTGTCTGTCCACCTCCGCAGATGTTTTGCACTTAATCGGAATTGTTTTTTTTTTCGGCCCACATGTGACGCCTTGGCAACAGCATTGAACGCTTTAGGCCACCTCAATTGACCGGGTAGACGACTGGAAATACTTAATTCAAATATGTCTGGCCATGACGCATCCATGAATATGCTGCCCTAATTTTGAAATTCTTTTGCGAAATGATTTGTTAAAAAAAAAAGAAAAGGACAGAAATAAAATATAAAATGGGCAAGTGACTAATGCACTTGGGAATGCGCTTTTGCCATGATAAGAAAATTTAGAAGATAAGCGCCAAATGTAGATATTGTTTAGGTGAGGGGCTAAAACGTATATGCGTTAGCTTATAAGCCATATTAATTAAGAAATGACGTAGTGCATGGCCGATAATGCTCGGATCCCACAATACACATTCTACAGAATTCTTTATTGTTTTTGACATTGGAATGAAACAAAACCAAATAGGGAATGCTTTAGCAGCTTTATATCAAAGGGTTTCTATAAAATTTGCAACATGTGCAAATGGACAAAATGAACGATTATATAAATCCAGTAACAGTACATCAAAACACAAAGGTCACCTTGGGATTGAATATTATTTTTGAATGTGATTTCTTGAGATTCGTTACAAATGGCAAATTTAATGAGTTGTTTTAGTGTCTCATGATTTATGTATTTAGCAGCAATAATTCAGATTCCACTAACAAGACGTGATTGCATAACAGCAGAAGTTGAAAAATTACTGCAGATTTTTTCAACTGCGACTCAATGGATTTACATAGAATCGTGAGTGATTAGTCAGCTATATGAATAGCCGAAATACCAGGCGAAATATCAATAGTTTCAGTTAGAGTACCAAAGTACAAAAAAAAACAAAAGAACTCAAAGGCCACCTTGAGATTGATTTATAGAGAGTTTACGGCATTTATTTAATTTTGCAAATTGTTTGTGCTTGTAAACCAAAAAAATAAATGCGGCATTTTTTATTTTGTAAGGCATTTATAGTGCGCAACGCTGTTGAGATGGTTTTGAAATAAATATATGTAGACATGTTAAATATTTGAGAACATAAAACGAATCGTGGGTCGAATTGGGCATTTATCTGGGCTGCACTTCAAATTTATCTATGATTCATGTCATATATCATAATAAATTATTGTACATTTGAAACACAAAAGATAGTTAAACCAAACTCTTATGCATCGTTTTGTATCAAAGTACTATTTATTTCTTTATTATATTGCATTATACTTCAGATACTGCATAAAACCAAATTCTTTTATATATGAAAAAAAATGAAGAAGACAAAAACTAATGCCTTCATTAGTATGACATATGAATTTGCTTCTGGCAACGTTTAGCTGGTTATTTATTACCAGCCTAAAATTTTATTATTGTGGAATGTTGTTTAGACGCACATTATCTGTATTATCTAAAGCGGGTAGCGGGGTCTTATGGCCGGGTGGGTGGATTGTGCTTGTTCTTTTGGCGTTACGGCGACAAATAGTTGGATGGGAATTTTGCGCTGCTTTGTTTTGCTAAAGAAAAATGTTTAACTAACAAATTCCAATGTGTTATATCAGCAGCAGCAACACACACACACACATACACACGCTCAACACACAAACGCAAACGACAGGCAGATGTACCTAAAATTGCACACATATGTTTATACATAGGTAAATAAGATTGGGCTGATATACATACATATACATATATATCATTTACGCAAAATAATTCACAGTTTAGAACAATTTTTATACTCTGTACCCATTTTAAATGGGTAAAAAAGGGTATAATGGTTTTGCGCAAATGTATGTAACAGGCAGTAGGAAGCTCCAACCCCATAAAGTATATATATTCTTGATCTTGATTCTTGATCTTGTCCGTCTGTCCGTTTGTATGAAAGTAGCGATATCGGAAACGACAAAAGCTAGCAAGCTGATCTTTGACTCATTTAGTTCGTATATATCATACGCAGAACAAGTTTATCTTTTTTTTCGATAACTCGCTTCGTTTCATAAAAATCGATATAAATCGATTTCAACCTTTGGTTTTCTTACCATATATTCGAGGCTATAGGATCAAATTTAGTGCATTATGTTTGTGTAGAGCAGACGCTGATTTGGATACCTCCCCCAATCTCCCCCAATATCGATAAAACCATAAAAACCGCAACTCAAATACCACAGACTGCAAATTGGTTTGTACACACATTTCAATGATCTTAATAGGTCCTGAAAATTTCAAAACGATCATACATTTAGTTTGGAAGAAAATCAAGAATTTATTTTCATTAGTGTGTGTGTGTGTGTGAATATGTTTATGTATGTATGAATATAAAGACAGATTGCAGGGTTCAGGGTATCTCCAAGTCGAGCGACTAGAGCCTTCTCACTTGTTTTCATTAAATTTTTGCTTATCACGTGGATTGATGCGTGCTTGTGTAATATTTCTGATTTTGTGTTTTGTTCTTTCTTTTATTTGTTTCTTCACCATTTTTTTAGACACTTGCATACAGTGCATTTTAATATTGTCGCTGACATCATCGTCAAATATATCTTTAAGATTAGTAGCACCAGTTGGGCTGATTTGGCCATTCCCCTCTGGCTACTCCTTTTTTGTTTGTTTGCTGTTGGACAGTTTTTAAATCTATCTTGCTGAACCTTAACGAAAATTATGTTTTTTTTTTTCGTACTTGTGGTCTGTATCATATAATCACATACATTTGTCATTGAAAATAGCACAATTTGTTTCTTGCGCCTGTGCAGACTCGCATTAGATAGATTAGATTATATCGACTAAATTACATACATATCTATATATATATATATATATATAGATATATCTATATACATTTTTATATATTTATTGTATCAAGATAGTTTTCAGTGTGGGTTTGAGATTGTTCGTTTTGCTTTTTGAATACCTTTCGCAGTTGGCTTTAAGCATTTGGAATGTGGATTCAGCGTTTGTCTAATTTGAAAACTATATTTAACTCACTTTGGCTGTCACTTTTACCATGGGTTTTTTTTTCTATTTTTTTTTTATTAGACTTTCCGTCAGTTGGCTAATTGTGGCAAAGTTTGACCTTGTAAGGCACGCAAAAACCATTTGCTTGCTCTTTAATGTCAGATTGAGTCATGTAAATTGGCTTTGACATTAGCTTTTACCCTATATAAATAGTCAACTTTACAGTTTTGGTTGAAGTTGGAAGTACGTTTAGACCTAGGCTGCGGTTAGCCCAGTATATTATATCACACCGACCCCAAATGAAAGTTTTGGTGGTTGGTTATGCAAATTGTTTCTTTTCCTGGCTTTGGCATATCCCAAATGCCTACCTTCTGTGACCCGCTCTATTGATTGTTTTTTTTTTATTTCGTTTTTGTTTTTTGTGGTGTCGCATACAAGTTTATTACTGGACTGTGTGGTGTTTGTTTCTTGGTGACTGCTCCAATTGCGGAAGTCATTTCTGCCTTTATCATTTATTGATTTTAGCATGGGTTGAGGTGAAAGTCGTTGTGTATTTAGTAAAAGTTTGCTTTGTTTGTGGCTGGTCTTTCTCATTCTCTTAAATGCTGTTTCTCTTTTAAAATATGGTTTAGTTTGGTGTTTACTTTTTTTTGAGCCATCAACTGTACCTTTGTTAAATATATAAACAAATTAGTGAGCTAATAATGCTGAATACATATTATTTTAACTGGTTCTTTATTTGCTATTTTACCTAAGCTTTATCACTTTTTAATTTGATATTTTGTGCTAAACTTTGACTATAATAATTTGTGTTAATTTTTGAAATGTTCCCAGTTCATTTGCTTATATAATAATAATGTACGCAATTATATCGAACATGAGTACATTAATTGCTCAATTAATTTCGGGGCTCTTACTGCTAAATAAATTGACAAATGGGGCACGGAACAGGTGTAGATCGCGCCCAACCCTCGGCGCCCTCAAATTTATCTCCCATTCTCAAGGGCAGCACTCGCATCAAGTACAAATAAACAAATTGAATCATGTTGAGGCATGCCCAGCAAAGTTAAACATACAGCAAAGAAGAGGAAGAAATAACACAAAAATAAACCAACGCTCGCTATCTAAATTATCAATGAAATTGTTTCAAAAAGCCACAAAAACAAAAGCCTCAACAACACAGAAATACAACACAAATATACAAAAAAAAAAAAACAACAAATCAATAACAAAAACATGTGTTTGTAGAAAAAGAGAGAGAGAGAAAAAAAACAAAACCTAAACCAAAATATAAACAAAAACAACGCAATGTCAATGGGGGATTCGATGAGCTATATATAGAGTGCCACCTTTTTAATAATGAACAAAATCAGTTTGGTATTTAGATCTTGACGTCATAAATATGTATCATATGCCCCATGTGACGTCGTTTATGCTTTTTGTTATATTTTTTTTTCGAAATCTCGAAAATCTGAATCGCGCATTTTTTGGCAGATTGCTAGGGGAGCTATAAAAGGCATAAATAAAAAAAAAAGGCTAAATACATTTTAAAAAAAGCTGCCAGCATCACAAAAGATCATTAAGCATCGATGAGTCAGTTGATGAGTTTATAAATGAGTTCATTTGTGAATTGAAATGGTTGCTTTCATGGCAAATTTCTCTCACTCTTATCAGTTTTTCTAAATCGGCACGGGTTAATGCATGTCTAATGCTCCACATATGTATGCACAACTAATTTATCAAATTTATACATGTTTAAATTCTCGGAACTCACCTGATAATGCGCTCGTCTGTGTCGCCGATGTCCCAAGCAGCCAAAGGCCCACGCACAAAATAACTAGACTCAATCGTGCCATATTTCCAAAATAGTTTAACGATCTTTATATAGATATATATATATACGTAAATATATATGTATGTATATGAATGTCTAGCGTAGTCTTTGTATTCAAATATTATGTAAATTTAAATTGATGTAGGTTATGTTGCCAAAATGAGATCCTGAAAGCGTAACACTGTAACGAAAAAAAAAAACCAGATAAAGACAAGAAAGACAAAAACCAAAATTAGCAAATGTCAGTTGAATTTCAATTTCGGTTGCTAGGCTAGCTTAATGGGGGATTTCGGGGGGAATGGGGGAGCGGTGGCGGGTTTACTGTGCCAGTGCAGGCAGTTCAGTTATGTATAAGTGGGGCTTTCTTGGTTTAGTCAATTGCAATCCAAATTAAAGTGCTTTTTTTTTTGCTTTATTACGCCGTAACTGTGTCTGCAAGGTTTTCGCTTAAATACCCTTCGAATATAAATTAATGGGGTTACTTAGTGCATAACTATTCTGATGATACACAGAAAATTTGCAATTAGCCAGTTTCAACCAACAGAAGAACATGAGAAGTTCAAAGAGTTGTGAAATACAGTTCGCTCAGTTCTCTCAAATATTTCGAGGGTATTTCAGGACATGGCATTACTAGAATGTAAAATGTATTTTTTGTGGTGTTTGGTTTCGGCTTCGGTTTTTTTTTTTTTTGGTATCTGTGTTGGTTAATTTACAAGCACAGCAACTGTGCGGCGCGAGTAAAAAAAAAACAACATACAAACAAGGAAAAAACAAAAAAAAAAAAAATAAATAAATAAAAATAAAAATTATTAAACAATTGCAAGTTGTTAGCAGAAAAGTAATCAACATAACTTTAAATACATTAGGGTTTTCTTTACAATTGTATTTTTAAGAAACTATTTAAGTTCGCATTCTTTCTGCTGTAAAACTTTTCGTTTAAACTAAAAATATCGCTCTGTTTTATAATTAATAACTTTAGGAGTTTTGTATAATTGCTCTGTACATTCTCAGACACTTTCCGGCCATACACACATAAATACATAAAAAAAGACCTGCGCAGCAAAAAAAAAAAAAAATAATAATAATAATAAAAATAATGCAGACGCTGATGGATAAAGGAGGCAGAGGGGGAGGATGAGAGCGGAGGTGGGCTGAGTCAGGTTGAAGAAATGACGTCTTAGTCACGATCTAGTCTCTTGGTTGCCGGCCAAACAAACAAACAAACAAACGAAACGCAACACGCCGAAAAAGTCAATTAAGTTATATAGTAAAATATGCAGATTTATAGGCTGTATATATATATATATAAGTATAAAAAATATTGTGCACATGTTTTTTGTATTGAAATTGGGCCAGTGAGACCTACGCGCAGTTCAGTTGGGCTTACTTACCTCTTTTTTTAATTTTAATTTTTGTTTTTATTTTTATAGACGTTGATTTGCAGTTGTTTTCTTCTAAAATGTTGCACGAAAACAATTAAATTATATTGTCGTTGCTGTCAATTAATTTATGTTTGTCCATTTTAATGGCAAGAATTTTTAGGTTTTTTCCCTTGATAAGAACTAATATTAAAGTTTTATTGTCTTTGGTTTTCTAAATAGTGCGTATAAGAAACCAAGCGTTTATAAGTGAATTTATTTTGGTCCGCACACGCGTCTTTCTACCTCGAAGGTTCATTTACAACTGCGTTCAATACTGAAATCCACTTGACTGACAAAAAAAAACAAGAGAGAGAGAGAGACAGAGAGAGCGAGAGCGCGATCGCTGCTTTAGATTTGAATACAAACACAAACGTTAAAAAAATAAAGTTAACAAATGCGTAGTTGTGGCTATCGATGCAGATTTTGGCTGCGCGTTATTTAAATCTTATGTTCCAACGACGTATACGCAATATAATATATTAATTCTATTTTATACGTATACGCGGAAGCGGCAACTAAGTAGGCAAAAGGTGGCAACGCTACTACAACAGCTGACTGGCTTTTGTTCTGCAGCCCTGGTCAAGTGTTGGCTAACACTGAATTTGTAGTGGAGCTGCCAGGCTGTTTTAAGCAGAAGATATGGAGTAGCTATTGCTTGCAAAATGTAAATAATGTACTTTTTTTGACTTAGTGGCAAGCCTGTGCTTTTGGTTTCAGTTTTGGCCATCTTCCATTAGTGATTGTTAATTAAATTAACGGCTGGTTGCATGATCTGCATATTATTATTAAACAAAGTTATATTGCTGTAGGGTGGCAAATTACCCTATACAGAGTAAGTAAACTCATTTGAATGTCAATATAAATATGTGGTCAAAAATTCAGTAAGATTAACTAACTTAGATTCTGTACACAAAACAGTTATTAGATTGATTCTTAAAAAGTATTGTGTGATTATGCAAAGACAAAGTCCCCCCCAATGCAGTCAAATACCCATCGGTAGCAACGACACGAGGTCGTAATCGATTGTAATCGATAATCGAGCAAAATGAGCAACACATTTTGCATCTAATTGAATTGTTATGCCAACAAGAGCTTGCTTGCGCTTATCGCGGCTCTCATTTGACATTTTGAGCTGCTTTGTGGCTGCAACCATTTGCAACTGTTGCAACCGGCATTGGTAATTAGCACGCGCTCGCCGCTCATTAACACTTGCGTTCAGGCTTTGCGCCCGATGCCCGCTCCACAACGAGCTGGCAATTCCCGGCGGCGACAGCAAATTGCACGCGTGGCGCAGACTCTGGTGCAACCATATCTTGCTCTCTCCCTCTCTCTCTCTCTCTCTGTCTTTCTGCCTTGACTTGCCTCAAAGCGAAAATGCCGCCAAACATTTTCGGCAGGCTGCCTTTGGCACAGTGCAATAGCAATCCGTAAATGGTCAACGTGTTTGGCGGCTAGTCGCTTGTCCCCTTTTGGGGCAGCTACCCGCAAGAGCGTGAAATTTTAATTGTGCCTTTCGGGGCGTTGTCGTCGCCGTCCCCTAAGCTGGATCGCATCCTTCGATCCGAAATAAAGATCTTGGGGGCTACCGCAGCTCATCCAATGCTCACCTCATCCTCATTGCGAGCTGCCTGGGCCTGCCTGCCTGCCTGCCAAAGCTGTTTCATGCCAAAAAGGTGCAAAAGGCCAAATAGTATTGGGTTGTTTATGTTGTTACATGCCACGTTGTTGCTGTTGTTGTTGTTGTTGTTGTTGGCGGTGTTGTGTCTTTTAGCCCACAAATATGCTTGCTGGAATTTAAGTACAGTCAAACAACTCTATTCTAAACTTTGCTTGCAGAAAAATTCAGAAACAGCATTAATATTAAGTTCTTGGTCTTAGAATATATAAATGCAGGATTCATGATGTTAGTTTTTGATAATAATACACAATTTTATTTTAAAGAAAACTGAAAAATTGTTTGGTTCAGAGTTTGAACGATTGTTTTAATTATTATATTAACATATTTTTGATATTAATCAGTTTATTTTTTATACTCAGTAAACAAAAATTAAACAATTTTGCTGCATTATTTATAAAATTGTGGTTCGGTTCAGATTTGGGTGTTAAATAAATTGGTAGTAAATAAGTTGGAATTTTGTGTTTGAACCGGTTTGAACCTCTTGGGCTTCTGGTCTATCAGATTAATTTAAAAATACACATTAACTTTATAGTTCTATATCATTTCTAAAAAATAATATTTAAAAATTATTCAACGCAAAAATAGAAATAAAAAATTATTATAGCTAAATTATTTAACTTAGTTTAAGTTTCACCCTATCTTCAACTGTCTTATCAAGGCATCTACTTCTAATTATGTCGGACTCCCCACCTATTGCTCATATCCATGTTGTACTGTAAAAGCTAACACCTGATGTCAACTATTTAGCTGCCACTGCAGCCGGCCGCCTGGCCGTTGTATCAACATCATCATCCTCATCTGCCTGCTGTATCATCGTCTTCAGGGTTTATTTATTTATTTTTGTTGTTTTTGTTTTTTTTTTTGCTGTGCTCTTTTGTCGCTGCTTTGTTGCTGTTAATAGCCGCTGCGGGCCAAATCAATTCCATGCAAGTTGTAAGCCCGTCGTCTTTGGCTATTTTATTGGTTGACAATAAAAGTGAGCCAAGTGTTTGCCTTCTGTACGCCCGTCCGCCCGAGTTGCCTGCTGCCTGCTGGCCTCGAACTGGGGTCTGTGCTGCACAGCATAATAATTATAATCCATTTTATTTCTAGGCTTTGCCGTGGCAATTCCATCGATCATGCAACACACAGTCAAAGCCACATGGGTCACGTGTGTGCGCTGACCTCTGGCAAAGCAGCAGCAACAGCAACAGCAACAACAACAAGCGCATTTAATGTTTAAGTTTTCTGCATTGTACGTCAGTCACTTGTGCAACTGTTGTTGTCGTTGTTGTTGTTGTTGTTGTCGGCGACTGCACGCCAAGATGCCAAATATCTAATACGCTTCCACCAAAATGATCAAATTCATGGAATTCGCATAAAGCAGCGACCAGGTCGCAGTTCTCTTCCACCTTCTCCCCCTGTCATCTTTCATCTCACTCCTTTATCTGCCGTCTGCTCCACCCATTTGCATCTGCTGACTGGCTGCGTAAAGCAAACAAAACCCGCGACAGGTGAATCGGCCGCCCGTTGACTTGCCCCATACGGTCAGGCCGTGGGTCCATACTGGGATTGGGGAAGTGGGAAGCACAGCGGCTGGCGACCAGCCGCATCTCTTGGCTCCACTGTGACTTCTTTGTCGTTCACATGCAGCCTGGCGGGTGGGTCAGGGCGGTGCAGATCGAATGCAGACAGGCACAGTGGGCAGCGGGCTATTCAAATATTCGCTTAAAATGTAACTAAAAGTAAAATTTAAGAATCTACATGAATATTAACGCTAATTATAAAATTAAAGGGGGTTTTTTAAATTCAATAAATATCTCTTCGACAGTCTAGCATATTAACACAGACTTCCCATATATCAATCAAACTCCTCTAAAATATCTGCACCACGCTTTTATTTATTTTGTTGGTCCAATTTAAATTATGTACCCAAAAGTATGCTAGAAAATTTTGTTTTCTGTCAAGCTTACTTAACTGAATATACATTTTTCATCACCAAAATACCAAAAATGTTGATAAACACCCATAAATTTGCCAAAACTGAAGCGATCTCCATGTTTGATGACATTCTGGTCATGATTTTTCTTTTATATCGATTCTACATTTAAAAGATATGTATTTTTGAAAAAAAATAATTTTTTGATTTTTTTGGAAGAAAAGCGTGTATCCATCCCCCTACTCATTTTCAAAAAAAAATTTTCAAAATTTAGAATTGCGAGTTTTTATTTTAAATCGATTTTCATTGGCGCAAATAGTATAAAAAACAACATTAAACCTGATTTTGAGGGAGTCGAATTTTCTGCCAAAAATCATTGTGGCCATGGTTTGCGGCCGTGGTCTTCTAGATTGATTCTGCACTATGTATAAAAATAAGTGTCAACAATAGCGCAATACTCGTTCACACTGTTATAACAACCAAAATATGGTAGATGTTGACACCCGACGGCAAGGTTTTCACTTGTTTGCAATTGCATTGGTTCCACTGTGCACGCGTATGTGTGTCCCATCACCCACTTTGGCCGTTGCCTTGCCTGTGACGGGGTCTGGGCTCTGTTCCTGCCCCTGCCCCTACCTCTGCCACAGTCCTCGCCTGCTGCAGCATCTAACGCAGCGATGGCTGCGGCGGTGACTGTTAAGATCGATCGTCGTTGTGTTTGACCGCTGTTGCTGTTGCTGTTGCTGCTGCTGCTTTGGAGGTGACTTCGACGTTGTCGTATCGATCGATCGCCTGGTCTGGCTTGGTCCGGCTTGGGTCGTATCGGGGCCGACAGTGCCTCGCTGGGCGACCATTACCAGGCTTTGGCCAATTGATGACCAGTTCGATTAGTTGTTTTTGTTGTTGTTGTTGTTGATTTTGGTGTTTGGTTGTCGGCTTGGTTACAGCCTTAAAGTCTTTACACCTTCCTTTATTATTTTGCTATTTATTTTGGTTATATTTTCGTTTTTTTTTCGGTTGTGTATTTAAATTGCATACATAAATTTTTTTTGCAATAGTTGCTTTAATGAAGTTTTTGTATCTCTTCTTCTTTTTTTGCAATATCATAAAATTGTAAATTGGTGAAAATTGTGAACAATTTGTTGGCTCACACACTTAGCTGCCACACACACACACACATACACCTTGTCAATTGTTTATAGATTTGGCATTTTTTTTTTGTTGTATTTTTAGTTTTTATAACGTCAAACAGTCAGCCATCTGTTTGGACTGTCTGTCTCTCAATCTGTCCTATAGCATACGACCATTAAATTCACCGCAAAATCTGTGGAGTAGCTGCCGATGCGGCTCTCGTCGGAGTGGGCACCACCTATTTGAGCTCTAAAGTTTCATCACGTAACACTAATTAACAGAAAATAACCTGAGCACTTGTTGGTTGCCTCCTGAACTCTCCCAGCTATGCATAAATTTATATACTCATCTGCTGCCCCGGCACTCGCCCATGTGAATGTATGTATATATATGCCCATATACTCATACTTATTCTCCATTAGAAACCGCAGTCATAATTAACTTGCAGCCTGGCGCAACGTTTCGACCTCAGCGAGCTGCAAAACAGCAAAAATTTAATTTTCAATAAATCAGCTAACAACGTTGATCTAGTCCTCGGGTCCGAGCCGTTGGCTCCTTAGCTGCAGCTCTCGCACAAATCATCTAAAACTTAATATATTTGACATGTTGCGGTCGCTGTCGGTTGTTCTAATTACTAAAGTATGTTACCGTAGTATGTTTGGGTCTTTAAGTAGTTGTTAACCCCACACATGTTTTCCATGTTACACCCACCACACAACATTTCCATGGGGTATATGCCATTTGTTGTGAAACTTGTTACGCCAAAAGCTCCTTTACGCTTGGGAAATATAAAAAGGGTTTCTATATAAAATAAAAAGCTATCTAGAATACTCAGAGAAAATACTTGAATATACTTGAATTTAGTATTCTCAAAATATGCCAATGCGAAAGTTTCTCAACTTGGACACAAATTACATAAAACATATATTTATTTATCCCAATATTGTTATATAATAGATTAAAACCAAGTAATTAATCTAAGAAACTGTTCAGTTTGGTTAAAATGTTCTTGTTTTTGTTTTGTTTAACTCTTTTGTTTTTTTAACGTAACATTTTAAATTGAAATCAAAATTAAAATATTTTTTTTTGCATATCAAGAATCTTTTCCGAGTGCAGTTGCTGTTGCTAGGATAAAATACTTGTGTATTATTGGAACTTTTTTATGTAATGATACTATTTGCTATCAATTTTTTATTTATTTATGAAAATTTGTTTGGAGATTGCAATCTAAAGTGGTAATTCATCTTAAGAATTATTCACCTATCTAGCTTGATGGTATTGCTTAGAAAAAAAAATACATTCATTCAGTGTGTATTACTATTCGGTTTGATGTTCTACTTTGTGGACCAACCTGTGTTTCTGTAGTACTCTTGTTGGCTTGTAAACTTTTATTGGACGATCGTTGGGAATTTTATGCGGCGCATTGCGCAATGTGCGGCTCGCACAGTGGGGTGCCGACGCGTTTTATGGACAACGCAATTAATTGCTACATTTTCCAAAAGAAAATTATGAACTAACATCAATTAGGACGCGAATAGATGCTGGGGGAGGAGGTGGATGTGGAGGAGGAGGAGGAGGCGGACTGGACTCCTGGACTGTGGCCTCCTGTGCCTCTGGCTGTGTCTATGGCTGTGACTGGCCAAGAAAAAAACGCTTAATGATTCAGGCTTTTTAATAGGCCATAAAATCTCAAAATCGGTATTGCATCGTTGCCATAGCACTGCCCGAACATATTTCACATGTTTTTATTATTTTGGTGAAATTTTGCCAACGCATTTTATCGCTGATTTTTGCTATGTTTGTCATTATGCTGCGGCATTTTGTTGCCGGTTGCTCTTGTTGCTGTTGTTGCTCTTGCCACATGCGGTTTTATTTGCCGGGCAACATGCAAAAGTTGAGACATTTATAATTGACAGATGTCAACAAGACGTTTTTCGTCTGGGGTGGAGGGGTCTAACTCTGAGTCGACACAAAATGTCGAGACGTGACTTGGTAGCAGGTTCGGAGATCGATGAAACATTGTTGAGACCAAATATAGTCTGAGAAGTTGCTTAAAAATGTGGCGTAAAGTCGATAAAAGCACGTAAACTCCAGATACTTTAATTAACAATACGTCTATGACAATAAGAATTGATAAATTACCAATAATTAACAGGTAATCAATAAGCTTAGTGATACTAAAATCCTAAATTATAATTACTTAAGTTAGAGTAAAAAAAATATGTTACAACTTATTTTAACCAAACACTATTACATTTGTAATTCCTTAATTTATTATATTTTTTAACAACTTTATTTATAAATTAACAAATTTAACATACGTAATAAAAAGAGTAAAAACCAGTATTTAAAATATAAAAAGATATATTACATATTTTTCTAAAAAATGTTTCCTATTGTTTTTAAAGTATTTTTTCCCTATAACACTTTACATTTTTTAAAATCAAAACTGAAATTTTTCATATACATAAATTCAGTAAACAAGCGTATATCTGCAATGATTCCATAGATAAATGATGCTCTAGGTTGATCGGCAATCGCAGACCAATTTTAAATCTCACTCGCTAACAACGTTAATCACCCAGCTTTGGGTTTGACCCAAAAGGCCAAAACTAAAAAAAAAAAATGAAATAAACACAAAAATTATGAGCTCACCTCATAAAAATAACCGACGCTATAGAAAATAAAAACAAAACAAATCAAAGGAATTTCCATGTGATATCGAGTAGCCCAAATAAAAAAAAAAATAAATATATATGTATATATAAAAAATTGGTAGACGATGGTGCGTGGCAAGTACCGCAAATCTCTCGATCATCATTTGCATATTTAATTAATTCAACGAAGCAGCAAAGCGATAAATATGCAGCCAAAACTTAAAGCGAACAAAATACACAGAATGTACTACTCTAATTTGGTTGTCAAAACGGCTTCAGTTTTAAATATATTCCAAATAAGAAACAAAAATAAAAAGCAGAAACCGAAAATACAAATTTAGTTTGTCGACTAACGACACAGGCGCCAAATGTTTTGCCTATAAAAAAGTTAATAAAATCATATTATCAATAAGATTTATTGGTTCAATGGCTGCGGAACAAGCTGAAAAACACATAATACACAAAAGGAAAACAACAACAAAAATACAATTCTAGAAACTTGAGCAAAAAACTATGCGCCCAATATATATAAATTTTAATTAGTGCGCGACGAGTCGACGAGCGATATTTGAGAGCTAGTATAACAGATCAAGATCAAAATCAAATTCCACATACGGGATCGTGTCACGTAGTTTCCATTGTTGTTGTTGTTGGCATGTTTCACTAATTAAGCCAAAATGAGCGCGTGTTGTGGCCTTTTTTGTTGGTCTTTGCATGATCTTTAATAATTTTTCGAAATATTTGTGGCATTTTTCGCTGCCTTGCAACTGATCTGATCTTGGTTTGATGATATCCCGCAGTGTGAAATATTTTTTTGATGAGAATTTATCATTGAGTGTGCGCCAAAGAAGCAACCCCAGCTCCAGCTCCAGCTTCAGCTCCAGCGCCAGCGCCAGCTTCAATGCCAGCTCCATCTGTAGCTCCATGCCAGGAGGAGGTTGCCTGCCAACACCCAAGCAACCGTTTAAAAGTCTCTCGTTTTTCATGTTGCTGCTTTTGGCCTTCTGTCGATCATAAATTGGTGCAGCAGCCACAGGTCTCCGTCTCTGTCTTTGGCAGCTCCTCCTGCTGTCTCCTGTCTGCTGCTGATAAGCATCTCACCTGAACCAGAGAGTGTAGCCGAGCCGGGTGCTGATTACTTGCTGACTGTCGCTCTTGGCCTTGATGAGGATCATGATTTGATGGCATTGCCCAGACTCGGAGCTAGAGCCCGAGTTCCAGTTCGGGCTAAGTTCAGTTGAGCTGATCTTAGTTGCCTGGCGCTAGTTGGATGCCCACTCAAATTTCATTAGCCTCATGTGCTACCTATACCAAATACTGAGACTTAATTGCAGTTGATTATTTTGTTTTTGATTGCCCATTGCGATAGCGACAGGTCCGGAATGCAATTGGTGAAATACACTTCTATTATTTTTCAAATCACTGAGAGACCTGTAGATGTTCTTAGCACTTAATATTTATTCAAGTTTTAGCTTACTTTAATACCTCCCTAGGCTTTATATAATTTATTGCAAAATGTCATCATAATTTATTGGCAGTTCTGATTTAAATTCATGAAAACCGCATAGAAGGGCGATATTTAAGTGAGGGGGGCGTCAATTTATTTTGGTAATAAAGTCGATTACTTTTATCATTTGAAGAGGTATAAATCTATAGCGTAAAGGTATAATCTATATACTATTTAATGTCAAAAAACAGCATGGAAATTTAAAATTTCTAGATATTTATTTCATATATATAATATATTTTTATTTATACTTTATTATTTTTGTTTGCATTTGCACTTTAAAATTTCATATTTTGCTCAGATTTTCGCCATTTATACAGTTGACTCAGCTTATTGCGCATTAGGCATTTTAATCAACTCTTCTATATAATTTAGTCATTAATTATGCGCTTCACTGCACTAAATCAAGTTATGTGGCTTTTATTTTTTTGTTGTGATGGTAAATGAAAAAGGGGCGTTGGGGGCTTTAAAGCGCAGCACAACAAAATGCAAATCCAATTAACACTTATTGCGCTTCATTATACTAAAATGCACAATGGCTAAAATCACGCCCCTAATTGCCAAATCAACAACAACAACGTCAATTGAGAGGCATCTGTTGGCCATGTTTTGTTTGGGCCCAAACTGCAGTCAGGTCATGGAAGTTGAGTTTTGTTGTTGTTGTTGTTGTTGTTGATGCTATTATTGCTGTTTATTTATTTCCATTTTCATATGAAAATTTCGCTTTTAATAAATTGTGCGAACTAGGGAAAAGTCGCGTATTTTCCACGTAATATTCTCACACTTTTCCACACTCCACGGGCCCGACACCTGCTGTTCAGGCAGCGATTTATCAGGTGGCTGCTTAAACGCACATCCATTATCACCGGGCACTTGGGCCGAGTTGGGTCGAGCTTGGCAGTTGGGAGTTGGCAGTGAGCCGAGATTGGCCCCTGGCTAACTGGCTACCGATGTGACCAAACGCCTGGCCTGACCAGGCCAATTCGACTTGGCTAGTCTTTTTAAGCCTTTAATTGAACAATTTGTAACAATCATGTGCACAAAATAGCGCAACAATTTGGCTTAAATAGTTTTCAATGCAGACGAAAGCGCAAAATTAATGGTATCATTAAAGTTGGTCAAATCGCAGCAATACTCCATGACTAGACAACGAGTAGAACAATGAGTTGAGCTGTGGATTTACAGCGACTTAAGGAAGACATTGTCTCATACAAAAAAGATTCGTTTGAAGTGAATAACTTTGGCGATAAATAATCAAGAGAGTTTTAGCTTGGCAGAAATTCAATTTTAATGTTAATCCATATGGGAAAGTCAATAGAGAGGATATATATACCACTGGTACTCAGCTAAGTTATGTAGTTATTCTGCGCTTAATATAACCTAAAACACTGAATAAATATTGCTTTCTATTTTAGTACATTTAAAACAATATTTTAAAGATTACTTTTAAACTTAATGTAATTTTCAAACAGACGTTTCGAATTCTAATAAAATATATTCAAATATTCAATGTCACATTTTGATCAGTTCCAAGGCATATATCTGCAAACTCTATATAATCGTTAGATATTTGGTAATATTATCTAAGGATCGTAACCAAATCTGTGTCTCAGTTAAGTGCACTGTTTGCTGAGCTGAACAAGGAATTTTTAAATATTTGACAGTTTACGATGCTTCAGCTCTTGCCCCTCACTCATTTTGTATGGACATGTAACTCAGCTCTGTTGCCCCTCACTTGGGTCTGTTGCCCGTCTTTTATTTTGTTATATTTAAGAGGGTAATTTGTAAGGCTGTCTAGTGACTGCCTCTTGAATAATTGACAGCGATAAGCAATCGCATTGCGCTGACATGTTTCACGCATTACAAAATCCAATGAGCCTTGCGTTTCGTTCCGTTCCGTTTCGTTCGGCTTGGTTAGGTGCCCTTCCGAGTCGTGTTTGGTGGGCTCCTAAAGAGTCTCTGTCAACACACAGACTGCCTCCCGTTCTCTCTGCCCACCTCAGCTCAGCTCAGCTCCCCCTTCTTTTCTTTGTGTTTGTAAGTGGCTTCATTGCTCTTGGCACGCGAATTTCACACCATTTCCAATTACGTGTACACACACACATACAGAGAGAGGCACCTTCTGGAGCGTGGAGAGTGGAGTCGGAGGCTGGTTGGCAGTCACTTGTTTGGCAGCCTATGTAAACACGCTCCACCTACTCGCCAGCCCCTAAAACCATTTTGTGCATTTGATTAATAAAACCTCGCAACGCGCAACAGATGCAAGTCAGCTGATAAGAAACGTATAGGCTTACCTGGTGGAGGGAGCCAGAACCAGACCAACAGCCAGGTTTCTACTTCAACACCAGCCAACATCAACCAAGAGAAAGAAGAAGAAGAACAATAACAACAACAACAACAACAACAGCAACTTGAACTGCAACTTCAGTCGACGTGTTCTTCATCTCGACGTCAACCGCGTTGTGTGTGGAAAGCTAATCTTTCAATTATAGACAATTTGTCAAATGACTTACAGGCAACAACAGCAACAACATCAGGCAACAACAAGCAAGTTGTTCCCCTCCATACAGGGTGCAGCCGGCGAGCGACGATGTCGACAACGCCTGACGTAAACGAAGTCGTCTGCGCTCAATCATAGACCCATTTATAGGCGTCGAATTACAAGAACAAACTAATCGAAATCATTTATCACGTCCAGGGCAGTGCCAGGCTCCGCTCGTTTCATGTTCGCCCCAACGCTTTGCTGTGGGCAGGAGGTGAAGGGGGGAGGGACAGCAATCAGCACCTATTGTCCAAGAGGCGGTCTCCCAGCAAGAAGACGAGACTGGCTTCGGCCGGAGCTATATGATTAATTGGTAAATTATTGGAACTAAAAGGTGGCCCTTTTGTTGTCGAGGTCCGCCATACCAGCCATGGCGGAGTGCACTCCAGATAAGTTACATTTCCACTTATCGGTCACAGGGAAGCGGGTTTAAGTTGGGAGTTGATCGTGGGCGACGAATTTGTAACGCGATGCGTATACTTAATCGGAAAGTTTACTTTTTGAATACACATTAATATTGTTATTTAAATGGTGGAGTTGGCTTTAAATATTTTGTATTTAAAGGTGATTGCATTTTTTGTTTAGGAAAGTATTCTAAAGCTTATTTTAGTTTATTTTAGCTGTTGTTCTTTTCTAA
Organism: Drosophila nigromelanica; assembly: GCA_004149465.1. NCBI lineage: Eukaryota > Metazoa > Arthropoda > Insecta > Diptera > Drosophilidae > Drosophila > Drosophila nigromelanica. The sequence continues at coordinate 18,536 of SCDS01000395.1, forward strand.
CGAGATATTCATATGATTAAAATTAATGATATGAGACTGATATTTTGGCTATTATTCCAATTTTTATACTCCGATTTTAAACCAGAATTCTACATTGTTAAAATAATTTTGAACTAGTCTAAAATGATTATTTTTGCAATACAGTAACGATATTATATTTAATAATAAATATATAAATAATTATAGCTTGTTGAATATAATTGTATAAAATATTTCCAAGTTAACTCTCTTATTCTCTGTTGAGAACAATTTTTTTCATTTTTGCTTTTGCAGAATTCGTAAACGTTTTATTGGATGTTAGGTGGCTTAGTGATTCTCAATAAACGTTTGAATTCGATTTCACGTTGAGAATGAATGACAGTAGAGACAATCTGTCTCAATTAATTTGTGCATTTCATTATGCATGTTCGTTCGCTGGGACAACTTTATAAAGGCAGCTTAATGCAAATGCAGAGTCAAATGCATTTGGCAGCTCCAATTTGGCATCGCACATTAATTTGCTGGCCGATAGCAGCATATGGAACGACGCGTCGTCTTCCAACTCATTCGCGCTTGAGATACCCCCCACTAATTGCTGGCAATTTGTTACATGCCACAGGTACGATCGTACGACTATCCCAAAGAAACGTAGTTCGACGGGGCGTTGCTGTAATGAAATTTAATTATGTTGTATATCAAACTTATTTGCATATCAGCCAGAATGGTTATTTTTTCTTCCCCAAGAGAGAGAGAGATAACGAGCCACAAGCCACTCACAAGCGAGTTAAACATTGAATGAGTTTCCTCTTTAAAGTGTGTACTTGCATACCCTTACTGGGGGTCGTTCATGTTTGTTAAAAAGTATGTGACTCATTGTTATTAATATAAATATATTTACAATATTGGTGACATAGATACAATCAATTGAAATTAGGCTTTTAGCATACCCTATGAACCTATTAGTATATGTTTAGATGTTGTCTGCAAGAGTATTAAATAATGCGGTATTCTAAAGAAAGACTATGTTTCTTCCTGTTAACTTCTGCTTTGGACATTTACTGCTTCCACATAATATGCTTGTGTATAGGCTAGAGCTACAGATACTGTATCTCGAACTAAAAAATTCATTTTAATTGCCTCCGTGCCAAAAAATTAGTCTTCATGTGCAAAAAATCTAATTTTAAGGTTTTCTATTTCTGTTTTTCGTTAGTTTTGCGAACCTATTTCCCAGATCTTTAGCTTGTTGTTACCGGAGTCTTAAGCGGAAATAGTTTGTACATAGTACCACAAACCGCACAACAATAACAATAACAAGAACAAGAACAAGGCATAACTGTGCGTTGACCTTTTTCTTACGCAGGGGGGGCTTTGATAAATGTGCAACATTTAGACGCGATTTGGGGCCAAGATAAGTATGTATATAAACTTTTTTCTTGTGGAATGTTTTTTCTTTTTGGGTTCGCCCAAATGTTGGTACACAACAATTTTCAACTGGCGCTGCTTGTTAAATGTTTGTTTTTAGCATTTTTAATTGCTTTAATTATTTATTGTTTGGTTTCGTGCACCGCTCTGGCGACGACGACGACGACGGCGACGACGACGGCGACGCGGCTGGGCGCCAAAAGCTGAAAGACTTAGGCAACGAACCTGCGCCGCTCGCTCAATTTGTACAGCAGCGAACTTGGCAAAACAGTCGCAACATCTTCACTGCTTGCTGCGCAGATTTCAATCAATAAATCAATCAATAATTGTGAAAGCTGCACAGTGTCCAGCTAGCCAATGTTCCAGGTACTGCTACCCAGTTCCAGTTCCAGCTCCAACGCTCCAACTGTCCGTCCATCATTCATACGCATATTTCAATTAACATTCATGCGTCGCATTTTCCCGTTGCTGCCAGTCTGGGTCTGTGTCTGGGTTTGGGTCAGCGTCTGCGTCTGGTTCGGTTCCCAGCTGTCACGCCACGAAACGGCCTTTATTGATGGCACCACTAAGATCATTTTTGCGCCTATATAACAATTACATTTTGTCAGCTTCAGCTGCAAAAACGGTAGCCGCAGCCGCGGGCACTTCAAACTAGCCAACCAGCCAACCACCCACCTTCAACTGAAAGCCAAACAATGGAGCCCCAACTGTTTGTGCCAGACTCTTTGCATACTTGGCAATCATATGTCTGACAAAACCCTTTTATGTGATCATAAGTAAACTTTAAATGCCCTAACTGAAATGAGCATAGTACGTTTTAGATGATAATGGGATTGTAATTATGTCAAACATTTTTATAAAAAGGTTGGGATACAAAAGATTAAATATTTAAATTGAATGGTTTTTGTGATGTGTTATTCACAATTTAAGTTAGCGAGTTTATTTCCTTAATTATATAATAGATAATAAGATTTAACAATCAGAGAAATTTACTTTATTTACACAAAACTAATAAAATTTTCCCACAACCAAATTAGAAACTAGAAACTTATTATAAAAACTATCTTTGTTATAATTTTGTATACAAATCTTAACTAACAGCAAAGTAAAAATAATATTGAACTTCTACACAAGTTTTTGTTGGTTTTTATACCAATTATTTTATTTTTCTAAATTCCCCTTTTGTAACATAAATATTTACAGGGCATGTAATATTCGTCTATTTGTTTATCTTGATGTGTAAATTTTGACATTTTTGTTAAGTCATCAGCGCAGACAACGGGACGTTCCGGAGACTTGTTGTTGTTGTCGCTGGTTGCTGGGTTGTTACCTGTGACTGATTAATTTGGCTATTATGGCATTTGGCTTTTTATGCGCACTGCCCCCAAGATTCAGCTACCCTGCCCGGCGGCCTGCCCGCCCACCCCGCTGAGTGGCAAACTCCGCCTTTGATCGTTGGCTGCGGCTGCGATCGATTCGTTTCGATCTTCTTCTGCTTGTAGCACGTCAAATATTTTTGTCGGCTACGACTCATAATAGCCCCAGTTAATTGCTAATAGCCAACGGTGCAGATTTCTATGTCAGGCACGTCAGTTGTTTTTTTATTTTCAAAATTTTTCGTTTTTTTTTTTGGTTTTTTTTTTTGGTTTTTAGCTGCTTGTGGTGCTTATTAAAGTTGTTGTTTGGTCTTTGGTCTCGTAAATTTCGAATTTGTAATTTGCGTTCCACGCTCCGCCATGCAAATGTGCATGACGTTCGCTTCGGTTACAGTTTGATGATAACAAATTCATTGACCCAAAAGGGTTTTCATTACGTACGCCTCATATTTTTTGTTTTTTGTTTTTATTTTACAATTTTTTTATTTGGTTCCCAGTGATCAGATTTGAGCTGTGGTCTCTTAATTGCTGCCCAACGAAATCTCTACGCGCTGCTGGGTGAAATTTTATGTTATTTCGTTCGTTACCAAAAACGTATTTTATTTAAATTTGTTAACGGGGCGCGGCAGCAACATTTCGTTTGCCCCACTCAAGATTTGGCAACGTCTATAATTAAATCGCGCGAAATAAATGTAAAAAAAAAAAAATAAATACAAAAAAAAAATACATTATACTATATGTATTATATTCGGATTGCAATCGGTAAATGGTAAATTTAAAATCACTTCATTTGTCAGTCGCCCGCCAGGTTGCAATTATCATAAAATTTTATGGCCTGCTCCACTTTATGCGCAGTTTCTTAAGCTGGCAAATCTCTGGCAACGCTTAAGCGCTGAAATTATGGCAAGCAAACAATAAAAACGCATAAAGCTCGAAATAATCCCGATATTTTTCGTCGGATTTTTTTTTTGTTGCCTTTGCCACAGCCCGTAAATCACGACGGGACACAAATATTTAGTATTAATATCGTAAATTGTCACAAGTTGGCCCCAATTTGCCCGGCGTGTTATAAATTTTGCATGGCAGCGGCAGCGTATTCCAAAGTAAAGAAACAGAGTGTGGATAAGGTGCCGAGTTGGGGAAGGGACGGTGTAGGGTATTCGGATCTGCTTGTGGGCGTCGTTGTGAATGCGTGCGCCAAGCAAGCAAATTGAGTTCTAATGGTAATGGATATACATACATTTGCAGCTCTCTCAATATTTCTTCAAGTTTGCGCATTTTCAATTAGACCTCTGAACTCTCGACTCGCCAGCCTCTGTCTGATCTCTCGCTCTTCTCTCTATCTCTCCTACTGTCCCGCTCTTGGCTACCAGCGTCCAGTCCGAGTTCAAGTTGCAACGTCGCATTTATAGTGCGTCTGACAAGTTTTTTTTTTGTTTGTATTTTTTTTTTTTTAAGGGGGTGTCTTGGGGCACGAGGAACGCTTAAACTGCTTGTGTTTCGTATATTTTAATGAAGTCCATTGAAGATTGTGCGAACGAAATTGCATTTATAAGCCGAGCTTAGACTTTTCTTAAGTTTTTATGTTGCTGTCAGTTTTGTTCGCCTCTTCTTCTTTGCTTTTGCTTTTTGCTGTTGTGGGGCTGCAACCAGCGCGCGTTTATTACAATCTAATGAAGTCGAGCCTGCCACTTAACGGTTGTTCGAGGAGAAGAAGGTGGAGGAGGTGGCGTTGTTTTCAACTTTTTTTTTGTTTTTTTTTTTTTTTTGTTTGACTTTCGTTACGCAATTTTCAGCTGGAGCAAATGAAGCATTAAATTTGGTTATGGGCCTAGGCAATTGCAGTCGGTTCACGTATAAGTTTCGAGTTATCAATAATAACGATTTATCAATATAATGCATACAGTTTATGTTCATTGTTAATTAAACGTTTTCTTGCTGTCCTCGGTAGATGAGTTGTCTACGTGATCAGGCATTTAGGCAACTGAACAAAGAGATAAACATCTCTATTAAATAATAGTAATCTTTTCTTTGTTTAGTCTATGAGCCACAAAAAATACCCCAAAGGCTTTGAATTTAAAAATATTTATTTTTATATGGTCTATACATAGTTAAAATTATTTGTTATGAAATTTTACAGAAGTAAAAAAGGAAGTTATGGCCAAGCTAACAATTTGTTAGCCAGCGTTGAACGATTGTACACAATTCAATATTCTATTTCATGATACATTTTAAAATATTAAATTTAATTTATATGCTTTGTCATTGACTGCTATCATATTGTCCAATGTGTATTTGGACACTGTGGAAAACATAGACTCCAGTCCACTGCGATTCCCAGGTTTAGCTGCAGCTCTCCCTCACCAAGAATTCAAGACATAATAAATAACCGCTGTCATTCATAATGTCAACAGTGCTGCCAACATTTTGCTGTTATCTGCGCGCAATTCTAACAACAACATTGTGTTCTAGCTGGCCAGCTGAAATGGGCTGAGACTTTGGCTTTGACTGCAACTTTGGCTATGGCTTTGGCTTTGGCTAACATGGGAACGAGCACCAACAGCAGCAGCCACAGACAAAGTGGCTGTAGATGAGGCTAGGCCTGGGACTGGGTCTGGGGCTGGGACTGGGGCTGGTCATGTGTGTGAGGCATCCACATTGGCCATTCTTTTGGCCACATTTTGCTTTAGCTGCTGCCTGCGTCTGCGTCTGCGCTTTGACATCTTACAGATCAATTCATGATAATCGTTGGGACCACCATGGCCACAGCAGCAGAAACCCACTTTGGGTGGAACGTTCAACGTTCGACGTTCGCATGCTGCAGACCTTTTTACCGGAATTTAACTGTTTTCATTGGAATTGAATTTCCAAGCTGAGAGCCGAGCAGCAGCAGCAGCAGCAGCCGCAGCAGGCAGGCAGCGACTCACATGTAATCGATATTTTTCGAGCCAGAAGACCAAGTCTAAGACGACATGAACAAACGACAATGGCAATTGGTCAGCGAGCGGTGGAACGGGGGGCACTTGGCAACTGCAAAAAGGGTCAGCGCATGTTGTGGCGGCCGGGCAACATGCCACCGTGTTGTGCAGCCAGCGAAATTGTGGCAAATGAATTGATAGAAGTTATTAGAGTGTTCTCCGTGTGTGTGTGTGTGTGAGTGTGAGTGTGTGTGTTTGGGCTACTGGTCTTGCCGATTATCATCGGCCATATCGATAACAGCGGCAAATTGTACTCTTAAAATATGCATAAAATTACAGAATTAATTACAAGCGAGCTGCAACACAGGTCGCTGCTGCTAATGCTGCTGCTGCTGATGCTGCCACCAGAGTGTTGGCCAGACTCAAAGTCGTTACACGGCTGCAATGTGAAATTTATGTTGGCTGCGAATGTAAATCATTTCGCTATGCCACGCTTACAACTGCTGCAGCACAGCACTTCAGCCTGCCTCAACTCTACAAAACTCAACTTAACTCGGCTCAACTCAACTCAACTCAACGGCTCATCGAGCATTGCGCCCTCTAACCCTACATAAATTCAGCAGCAAGCCGAACCGAACCAAACCAAACCAAACGGAACCCAGTTCGGATACTGCAGCCAGGGATCAGTTGAGGCTGGCATCAGGCATCAGGTAGGCTGGCTGGCAAAGACAGACAAGTGGCATTCGGCATTCCATTGCCACGGCACTCGAGAGAGCGGCAGCAGCCCAAAAGCAAATAACAAAAGCTTAGAAGAACGTCAGGGCAGGCATCGAGTGTGAATTGATTTTTGTGTTACCCTACAAACAGAGCGGGTAACTCAACTTGGCTATAACAAGTGTTTCTTTAATGAAATAAATATGCGTTTAAGAGAAAATACACATATAAAATTTCAATCTGTTAATATTTTCCTATATAATTATATGTATTTTATTATTATTTTTTTCACATCGGATAAAATATAAACCAGAATAAGTTATGACATTAAAATGTATTTAATATTATTAATTTACTTATTTTATTATAAAGTTGAAATAAACAAGAATTATATAGGTCAACTTTTATCCATTGGATTCCCCAAAAGTACAGCAAAAAGTGATACATATTATAATTATTTTAAAAATAATTAGTATTTAAAAAAACATTCCGGATTTGTTTCAATACAGATACTAAAGTTAAGCAAAGTGTTTTTTAATTAAATTTAAGCTAAGAGTATGTAAGCATTATATATATTTTATTTTATTTTATGCTACAATTTTTATAATTGATTATTGCTAATATTTTTTTTAATTTACACTATTTCTTTCAGTAAGTGTATATTTAAATTTGTAGCTGTGCTTAGTCAAGTTTGCTTGCTTAGAGTGGAAGGCTGGCAGTCAGCGCAGCTTAACAAACACCAAGTGCACCTGAGGGTCTCACTGGGAACTCAGACGAACTTATAGAGTTTACAGCCACAACTACTGGGCTGGCTGGCTGGTTGGCTGGTTGGCTGCTCAGGAAGCAAACTTCACGTTCACCACGCTTCTCATCTGCATATGTTTCGGCAATTTTGCGCGGCCTGAAAATGATTTGCTGATCGCTCTTTGAACACTCCATCAATTCGTGATTTTTACGAGCGCAATGTCGTCGGCGTTTTGGCTCTCTCTCCCTCTCTCTCTCTGTCTCTCTCCCTCTCTTTCTCTGAAATGAAGGCAACATTCGCTTGCCACTCGAGCGCATGCGCAACGAAAGCATCATTTAACGCGCATTTACCATTTGGTGGAAGAGGGTCGAGGACAGGGGCAAGCACAGGAACTGAGACTGGGTCTGGGTCTGAGACTGGGTCTGGGACTGGGTCTGTGGACTCATTGCCAGGGTCTGTGCGTCTTTTGTTTTTGGTTTTGCTCTCGAAAGCCGAGGCTGGAAACTCTTTTTGCCATCATCCTGTCGGCCTCAGCTACTGCAGTAGCTGCTGTGCTTGGTTGCTGTGGCAACAGCCGCAGGCCAACAACTGTCAGTCATTTGTCCCAGACGCGTCGTTGAGTCTGGCGAGCTCATGAGACAGACCGCCACTCCAATGCAACTCAGCCTGTCTATCTTTATGTAAATTAGTTCAAGTTCGCGAGCATTTCGAACGTGACCTTTCCTTCCCGTTTCCCTTGCATCTTTTTACAGTTGTTCACAGGGTAATCATTTTGGGGCATTCGAAAATCTCAAAGATATTGGTTTAGTTTAGAATGAAAGTTGTACGTTTCAGTAGTAACTATGTAGTCCATCATTGCATTTCCCACTCTCTATTTTTCCGATTCAGTTCTATATAATGTGGCTTAGCTTGTGGCTCATTTAATTCGCTGCCTAATGCACATTTAACATTATCATCGTGCGATATGTTGAGCTTTATATAACACGTGCTGTCTGCGATATCTGTAATTATATGTAGCTCATTAAAGTTTGAGCTGGGCACATTAAATGTGGCAAAAGATATTTTACAGCGCGCATTAAAATTTCGATTTTTAAGTGAATCAATATAAATGTCTATTAAGCGCTTTCTTTATGGCAATGTTTTTATACCCTAGCTTAGGGTATAACTAGTTTCTCACTTATTTTATTTATTTTATTTTTTGTTATTATTTTATTTTAACATTGTTTCTATTTTTATATCAATAATATTTCAAATTTATTTTTACCGAGCTCTTGTATTTTACATTAAAAAGGAGAAATTTTGGGATTTTTGTATATACGCTAAATAAGTAAAATTTCTGATAGAGTATTTAAATTTCGGTGTCGCATGAATACTCCTTTCTCTTGTTGTTTTGTGGCCCAGAATAAAAAGCGACTTGCAATAAAATATAAGTAGGTGTGCTTAAGATATAATTTAATGTATTTGGATGGTTGTCTGGCATTACGATTAGTAGGCCTCTTGATTTTTTTTTTTAATATGGCGTCGTCGTAGTGGTTGAGTGCGATTTATGAATGCATTAGCGTCCAGTCGATTGACTTTACAAACAATTAGCTATTTTTTATTCGATTTTTTAATTTTTTTTTATTGTTGTTGCGATTTTATGACTGGCAAAATTTTGGTGCATATAAAGAAAATGCAATTAGACGAAACATTTAATTACCAGTCGTCGGTTTCAAATTGAGTGGAGTACGTGGACTCATTGTGTCCCAGACTACCCACGCCAGCAGCTGCGGGCGGCAGCATTTTTGTGTCTGCCAGAGTCAGAGCCGTGGCCACAGCCGCAGAGTGAACCTCAGGCGCAACCTGTGCCACAGTCTGTGCCTAGTGCTTAGTGGTACCTGGTATTGGGTGCCTCATCCTCTGTGGTTGCAGTTGTTGGCCATGGCTTATTGGTGTTGGCGTTGTTGGCCAACTCGCAATGATTTAAAGTGTTGCTTTGCATTACATTTATTGCCAATTGAAATTTGAAGTGCGTGAGAAAGTTGAAATGGGCTCCAAGTCCCGAATGCCGTTTGTGGCCAGAGGCCGTATCATGGCCCCCTTTGCCATGCTCGATGGCCCGTTTCTGCTGCCTGTTTGCCTGTTCGCCTCTTAGCCAGTTTGCCAGTTTGGCCTTTGTGCTGCGGGTTAATATGAGCTAAAATTGGCTTTGCTTAGTTTTCTGGTCGCTCGTTTGTGCGCTGCGATTTGATAACATTTTTCAGTCGGAATGGAAAGTTTCTTCTTCTATCTGTGGGCCTCTCTTCGCTTTGGCTCTGGGTCAGTTTTGGGTGCGGCGCGGTGTCTGCAGTCTCAAATCTATCTGTATATATGTATGGTATGTGTGTAGCTATGTAGGTATTTATATATGTGACGCTTATGATACCCTAGAAATTCAAATGATGGAATTTCTGGCATCTTTCGGGTTAGAAATATAGATATATCCTTGCACTGATATGCATATAAAAAATAGTTGATCGAATTAATTAATTATATAAAGCTAACTGTCTGCCAGACACAAATATCTTAATCAATCAATTGAAAGAGAATTCAGCAACAAGATGTAATCTCTTTGATTTTCAATCCAACTAAATATATTGTCGAGATAAAAAGTATTCTACACCATTTTCACAATTCTTTTAACATTTTCTTCAATATTTTTTATTACTTTACGTTCTTCCTGTAATGCAGTCGAGCGTATCTCTGGGTTTGTAGACTCCACCTACCACGGTGAGTGTCGCCAATTAAATGCTTCGATCGTATCGGTGGCCTTTCAATTGATTTGTTTGTATGTTTGGCGCATAATCAGCTACATAAATTAAAGCATTCGTGCGGCTTTTTGGGCGGGAACATCGACAACAGCAACAAAAACAGCAACATCAACAACGAGAACATCTTTAGGATGCCATGATCACAAAAGACAACTGATACTTGAGGTCTGCATCTACGTCTGCTTCTTTGTTGCTTATAATTTCATCATTAGGCAAAAGCAAAGTTGGTAATGCATGCGAATCGATTGCGAAGTTTGCCAATTGCCAGTCGCCAGTTGGCATTTAATAGCCTCAGTAAATCTTGAATCGCGCTACTCCAACAGGTGACAGCCCAGACTGCAAAGACCGAAATATTTGCATACAGTGAAGCCTGGCACGCACTAACCAACTTAAATTGTTATACAATAACAACTGGAAAATATTGACTTTATTATGAACAAATTATAGTAAACAATTATTTATGTAATTCCCTGAGATTTGCACGAAGTGTAATTAATCTTCCCAATTAGAAAAAAATATATAGAAAAAAATATATGTATATATATTTGTATTAATGTTTAAAACAGTAGCTTGTTTGTTTTCAAATAATTTTATCAGACGTTGAAAGCCTTTAACAGGCTGATTTTTAAATATCCCTTAAATATAAATTTTTTTTTTAAATAAGCAATACTTTTAAAATATATTAAATTGTAATGTTTTCCTTATACATATTGATACTTTCTTATAGCTATGAAAACCAAGTGAATTTCGTTCATCAGCCTGGTTGATTTTATTTCGATATCCCATTTTTATCATAGATTTCATGATTTAGTGAATCTGCAAGGTTTCAGCTACTTGACTAGATGGCCAACTTGTCTAGTTTCTACTATGGTATCTGTATCTGAACACTGCGTTTTCTAATATGCACGCCCCGAACGTCAACTTGTTATACACAGGCATTAATATGAAACGATCTCTCTGGCTGTCTGTCTATCCGTCTAACTGACTGAGTGGACTGATCGTGTCCTCTCCTCAATTCGCTCGGTTGTCGCCGTTGGCCGCATTGATTGACCAATAAACTTGCAGCTTGATATCAGGTAACGCTGTTAGTTATAGTTTGTTATTGGCTGGCTGCTTGGCTACTCGTATCTGGGGCCCCTTAAGAATTCGCAAACTCAAACTGAAACTCCTCGCCCCAAAAACAAAAAAAAGTGAAACCCGCTTACGGCTTGTCGACAAGTTGTTGTTGTCGTTGTCGAGTTGCCGTTGCCGTTTCTGTTGCTGTTGTCTCTGTTGCTTGTGCTGTGCTCTTTACTCAAACGGGGCCGCATCATAATTTCCATTTTGCGGTCAGGTTTCGTCCAATCAGCGCTTTGCACATTAGCAAAAAAAAAAAAATACAAAAAAAAAACACATGTTGATTGCATTTTATTTTTGCTGTTTTTGTTGTTGCCGTCTGACAGCTGCAGCAGTTATTGGTGTTGTTGTTGTTACTCTACTGCTTTAGTATATGTAGTTGTTGCTCTTGCTGTTGTTGGCCATTAGCGCAACAGTGTGAAATTTGATATTAGTGCAATTCATTTTCAACAACTAATTTTTAGTCTGTCGCTTCGCCATTTCGACTAACTGTGTTGTTGTTGTTGTTTGCTGTTTTTCGGTGTCTTCTTTTCTTTTTTTTTTTTTGCATTTATACATTTTTGCTTCATTAGTTTGAAAACAATTTTTACGATAGAAATTGTCTTTCTATTGCAATTAGCACATTTTTTGTGAGATTGAAGGCTGTCAGTCGACGGTCGTCAGTCGTCAGTCAGAAAATCAGAAAATCTGAAAATCAGAAAATCGCACTTGCCTCTCCACATATAGAAAATTAATTTTACTCGGCGCGTTACGCCCCGTTCATCATAGAGAGCACAGCGGACCGACCTGTTCTCAACTGATTTCTGTTATTTATTTTTTTTACGACTTGCGCGTTTTTAATTACAGCTACTACTGTGCTAGGGCGGGTGCTACGGGGGTGTAACGGGGTAGAGCACTGACGTCTTTGGGGATTGCATACTGCGCACAACCAGGCGCTGAAATGTTTGTCTGTTAATTTCAAAGTCTCGGTCAAATCTCTCAAATTGCTGTTAAGCCGTAACGTCATGTTATTTAAACATTTTTACGACTACGACTATGTTTTAGCCAACAGTTGTGCGAACTTTAGGTTGGAAAATAAATAAATACTGAACTTTGCTGATCCAGTGTATGAGAAGTCAATATGGCAAGAAACAGCATTTAAATCAAAAATATCATTAGTTGACTTTTTATTGTATTACTTTTCTTATCAAATACTAGTTGCTGTTGCTTGGCCGTAGCTATAATAAATGTTTATATTAAATTTTCAATTTTCAATGGTCACTTATTTTATTTAATGGTAAGCATTTTCCGCAATTCAAAAACGTCTCGAGAAAGCTTTTATAGAGATCTCTATAATAATAATAAAATACGTTTTCTATTTTAGTTTGTATAGGAAATTAGTTAAACAAAACTTAAAAACTTAACTAAATACAAGAATTGTATTTTATCTCTAAATATATTTATTTAAATTTAATTTTTTTTATCATCCTATATAGTTTTATACATACTTATTACCAACTAAATGGAGATAAAAGTCACAGCTTCCCACAGTTTCAAATGTTTAAATGGTTGAACACTTCTTTAGTTCACTTAATTATGCCTCCGTCTCCTCCTATTCCGATGCCTCCGTCTCCTCCCACTCCGGCTCCTATTTCTCTCCCATGTGTATAAGCTCATTTAAAATGCGTTCAGCCCCAAAGCTCACACGTCGTAAACAATGCCTAAAACTACGCTGCAGCCCAGTGCCGGGAGAGGTAATGTTTAAACATAAATTTCCACAAATCAAATCGAGCGCATTTTCCAACACTAATTAGCAACGCCCACAAGAGCTGCTAGGCGATAGATTGGCTGGGTTTTGAGTCTTAAAACTAGTTAAATGGAAAGCGTTCGGGGGAAAAAATTATACAAACGACGTGAAACCTCAGACGACGATTAAAGTCGAAAAGTTGAGAAAATGGGCGTTGCTCGGCCATAAACAAAATATGACTCGGAGAAATATGAAAACCCCCCCCACCTATAAACTTTATGAGAGATGTGTTACAAATTTGAGAACCAAGAGATTTAAAAAAAAAAGAAATAGAAAAGCTGTGTGTTCAATATCTCGTTTGGAATCGATTCGTCACGTTTAAAGGGCTTTGGCTCAATGTCGAAAGAAGATCCACTCGGGGTTAGTGGTCAGTGGTCAGGGGTCTTTGGGGTCGGGGCTCAGCGTGTAATTTGCATACATTAAACTACTGTGGACGATGTTGCCAGTTCGTTTCTAAACTTAATCTAAATTTAATTATTGTGACCAACAAATGGATATCCAAAAGAAACGAAACGAAAACGGCAGCGACATAGAAATCTGAATTTTTATGTATTTTTTTATGTTTTTTTTTTAGTTAATAAATTAATAATCAACAACATAAAAAGCGTTTTTCATATTTCTTTTATTTTTTTTGTAAACGGCGCGCTTTGAACTCATGCTTTTATGCATTATGTACATATATTTTCATAATTTATAAACGATCTTAAGAGTGGCCCAGCCAAAACTCGGGGTCTGATTTCAAGCTTTTGAATGATTACTGAAGCCCTCGAAGCGCTTTTACAGTGGGGCAACAGCGTGTAAGCGCGGTCCACAAGGGCAGAAGAGTATTGTGCTGCTGATATAGTTTTTATAGGCGTTTGATAAATTTCTTTACGTTTTCTACAACAATTAGTTGCAATCAATAGCTACATTGTTTATATGTTGCCAAAGGCTAATTTTTGTTTTTACTTTTTTCTTGTAAACGATTTGTAAACATTTTAGATAGCTGCCCGTTAATTTAAAAACCATAGAAATTGATCATAGATCGATGCAATCTACGGCATATGAACGCTTTCGTTGTGTACAAATTATGAAAGATTAACTTTGATTAATACCAAGACAGTTTGAAGTAGGGCAGCTGAAGATGGGAAGGGAAGATAAATATTGGATTGGTTTGATTTTTGAAATTTTATTTTGATCGGAGAAACTTAAAAGATTTTATTTTCCCTAATATAATATTAGATACAACTAGTTTGTAGTACTAAAATCAGAGCCATCAGAGCTGCATCAAGTAATTCATATCGTACTTAACCTTAAGCCGAAACGTGCACATCATTTGCCTGAACACAGCACTTGCTTTCAATTGCCGGCAATAACTCAATAAAAAGATAAACCAGAATAAAACATGATTTACGTATAGTACATTTTTACATGAACTTCTTGGCCCAACTTCGACACACATCAAATTATGCATGCAATGCGACGCGACCCGATCCGATCCGATCGGCAACTTCGACCCGACCTGACCAACTCACTTGACTGACTGTATAATCGTCCGAGACGAGACGCAGATCAATCATAGCTAGCCTGCTAGCCTTTGGCTAATTTAATATGGCTAAAGATTAACCCGTCACACACAAAATGTTCCCGCGAACTTTTCGACTGCACTTGCTGCTCGTTTGGAACGAAGTCATCCTCAATAGCAACGTCACTGGCATCCTCATTGCCCCGCGGCTAGCATAAACAGCCAATAGCGCCAAGAGAATCTTGTGGTATACCCTTGCCAAAGAGTATTCCACCTGTTATTTAAAATATGCTTCATCTGGTGAAAAACGTTATTCTAAATCCAAGAAGGAATTGCACAGAATTCTTACAGTTTCGTTCCTAATATTTGAAAAATATTTCGTTTTTAGATTCTTAAATTATGTAAAAAAAACTTTAATTTTGACTTAGCTTTTTTTAAACAAAAAAAAAAATTAAATTTGTACAATTTGTTTCTTTACATCGATTATTTGAGGTTGAATATTGCTGTAACTATCGTACAGTGTATTAAGTTGTCGATCATCCCGTTAGAGTTGATTTTTATTTTTATTTTTGTGTGCTATGCTCTGGCAATTGATTTCAAGCCATTGGCATCGTTGCAATGCGCTAAGCCGTGCGAATAGGTTTCCGATCATCATCATCATCATCGTCATTGGCGTCATCGTCATAATGATCATCGCGGGTCATTGCTACAAATTTTGAACGTTTGGGTCATAGCCTCATAGGAAGTCACACGGCCTTCTCTCTCTTTTACTCTCCCTCTCTCTCACGTGCACTCTTTCTGTCTCTCTCTCTGATCTTGTAATCAGGCGCAACGAATTTGTATATGGGCATGCATGACGTGTGGCCTGATGAGCCGTGGAGCGTGTGCAGCATTCGTGCCCTGGCCTGTCTTGGCCCGGACTGGCCTAGCCCCGACTCCAAGTCGCGACTCCAACTGTGACTTCAACCTCAGTTCGATCAACACATCACCGTCATCATCATCATCATCACATGGGATCACATCGGCACGTCGATGAAATGTTAAAGTTCCAGCAAACAAAATCACGATTGACATGATGCATTTCTTGCTATTGTTGTTGTTGCTGTTGTTATTGATGCATTCGCATGTGTTGCGCTTTATGTAGGTGCAGAAAATATAATTTCATAATTTTCAATTTCCATGCGCAATCAGCAGGTCAACAAAATTAGCGTGGCCAAAAACTAAGAAAAATACAGCAAAAAAAAAAAACTAAACAAAACAATATTGCCCACCTACAGATGCTGTGTGATCTTCTGCAATGATCATAGTTCATAGCGTGTTCAGCATTTGCATTTTGCACACATCGTTGAGATTTCGCTTGGATTATCGATTGCATTGCCCGCAAAGTGAGAGGCAAGAGGGCAAATGTCGAAAAGAGCGGAAGTAATTTGGGCATGTGAATGCCCCTGAATAACATTCGATACACAACACAACTATCGATTGTAGCAAAAGGAATTGCAGCAACTAGTTATTTGAATTAATGAAAATCGCATAGAAAGGCGATATTTAGAGATATAATATTTAGAGAACAAAAGAGTGTCCTAGTCAGTTAAGGAGAATGCGAGTGGGAAAAAAATAGATGTCAATGAATTAGAGCTAAAACAAAATAAAGAGTGGGTGTGTATAAAAATAAAGAAAAGGACAATAAGAGTAATATAGAGTATTTAAAGCATATATGTAGACTTTCTAGGAGGGTCAGTTCCCTAACAAAATTATTTACTTCAGGCAGTTAAAGTTACGGTGGAAGAAAGTATAGCTTCTATATTAATTTTGAATGGGTAAAGGACATTTCAATGGCCGTACAAGCCATATTTAATTGTATGGAAATCCCGAGAATTATCCACTTGGCATGCATGTTCATTAGCATAGGCAACCGACCCATTTCCCGAACATGTTCTAGGCGCATGCCCATATAATTACACGCACAATGATTGCTCTATGGGCGGATGGAAAAGCTCTTTAAGAGGTCGCAACCTGGCAGCATCAACTGCTCACCGGGCAAAACTCATGAAATTCGATGCTTTAAGTAACACAAGCATCGCCTTGAATTCCTTTTTAGCTGCGGGCAACAGACAACAACTTTTGTTGTGGTTGTGGTTGTTGTTGTCGCATGTAATTGGCTGTACATTTCGACACCCCGGCGACAACACAACCGCACAGCAACAGAACACAACAACACAACAACTCGAATGCAGTAATGAGCTTACATTACAAAGATTGCAAAACAACAACTTGCCTAGGTCCAGAAATATGAAGAGGCGCTCCCCGAAAACTCATAGAAAGCTGTGGACAACAAATTTTCTATTGAAAATGTCGCTTTCCACGCACATTTCTGGTGCGGCTGTGTTTAATGCGTCTTATTACCTATAAGACAAATCCTAATTATACAATAAATTCCATTTTGCATGCGCGTGTTGCGTTTTCACCTCACCCAATCTTTGGCTCAGCTGCCTGCCTGACGCCTCCTGCTGCAGTTGCTCCTCTTGCCGCTGCCGCTGCCGCTGCTGATAAAAATCTTGCAAATTTCTGCCGCGGCTGCAGTCGTAGCTGTAGCTGGGAACTGTGCACTGGCCATGGCTGTGTGGTGTGGCGCATCTTGGCGCAATAAAAATAAAACCATAGACTAAACGATAACACAAGAGAGAAGAGGAGCTGCAGCGGGAGGAGGGGTAGATGGAGAAGGAGGAGTAGCTGCAGTAGTAGACGGGAGGAGGGAGCTATAGTTGATGTCTAGGCGTGTTTGTCTGCGTTTTCTGTCTTGTAATTGTGTCTTGTTAATTTCGCATATTTGAGCAAACGGCAATTTACAGTTGAATGTTGACTTGTTGCAGCTAAATCTAAGCCTGGGCCTAAACATGGTTTCGAAGAACAAGTCTCCCTCTATATATTTCTCTATCTCTCTCTTAGGAGCAATTAAAGTGCGTTTAAATTTGTTAGTTGTCCACTTGAAGCAGATTTTTAAGAAATCAAAAAATATCACTTGGAAAAATTTCATGATATTTGGATTCAAATTTGAAAAGTTATAATTTAAAATTTTAATTTTTTTCTAAGCTACGAATATTATAAGGAACAGTTTTATAATTAATTTATTTTTGACACAACTCTTCGACTTTTAAATGTAAAGAAAACAAAGAAAAGTCATAATTAAATAATGGAAGATTCTTATTATTATTATTAGCATATACCTGAAATGATATGAAAAGTAACAATATAATTTTGTTTTAGTCATGAAACAATTTTAAAAAATATTTTTTTCAGTGTATGCCATTAAATCGAACCAGTTGATGTGAGTCACACACATTTGAGAGGCCCATCATAGGTACCAAGTTTCTGTGGCGCATCACATGTGGTTCTGGTAGCTTGCCGCAAATTTGTTGTGTCGTAGCTGAGGTGCTGCTGCAACACATAAAGTCGCCTAGCTTATGGTGCAAGGCGCATGATTTTGTCAGATGTTGATAATAAAAATGAGACTTGGAGACCTGTTGCGATTCCCGTTGCTAGCTGCCAATTGGTCTGCACTCGTGTCTGCTGTTAATTAAATTAAATTAATTGCAATTTATTAAAATGATAATTAAGCAAAATATTTACGCAGCCATTTGGCTTTACTTGCCTAAAACTTTTACGGCCTTTACTTGTGACATTTACGTGCTGAATATCTAGAGTACTTATGTGCTGGCTGAAGCTATAAATAAATGAGTTATGGTTGTTGATTGTTATCGACAGTCATAAGTTGTGATTAGTTTCTGCCACGGTTTCGTGTTACTCTGCATCTAAATCAGCTCTTAGCATTGGCAAAAACTATGCAGATTTTTGAAAGTGAGTTAGTTTTAATTTATTTATTTCATTTGGTACATTTCATAATGTAATGAATTGCACTAAACTATAAAATTGCAATCTTAAAATTATTTTTAAATCAACCATGTTACTTAGAACTAAAAAGGTTGTGATTTTTTGTAAATTTCAATTTAAGAGCTGCAAAAGCATTTACTAAGATAATTGGTAAAGTTGTGATTAAAAATAAGTGAAATAAAAAATATAATAGTAAAAAATGATTTCTTATCAGTCTAATTCCCTCTGCTTCATATGTTGTTTTCATTCAGTTATAATTGTACACTAACCCACAATATTAAATTTGTCGGATTTCCCGTCAACTAGTGTCACGTAATCTCGGAAAAAGTAGTTCACATTAAGAACTTTAAAAGAGCCAAGTTTACTTTAGCTCCGTTTACTTTTCTAGAGTTGTTGTTTGAAACAAGATTGGATTCGCTTTGTTTGTATCAACTGTGTTGATTCTCTGACCTTTGGGCATTGTGTCTATTCTTTAACAATGATCCCTTTCGAATATATATATTGACTACCAGTGGCTACTTGAGGCAGCAGCAGCAGCGACAGCAGCAGCTTCCTATAGAGGCAACGTTCGCTCTATTTCTGGCACAGGCGCATGCATATGATATGCACTTTAATTTATTCAAAGTCACGTTGCTGGGAACGTATAGAAAAGCGAGTTGTACTTGTTCCTATGCCAATATATAAGTACCTTATGGCCCCTATTGCCTAAACAGAAGTGCTGAGTGAGTCAGCTAAGTGCATCAATTTCCATTTAACTGTAAGCGATATTTTGCCAGGCAGCAGCAGCAGCAACAGCAGTGTTTGGTGAAGTCACATCGAAATATTGCCAATATTTGTGTTGTTGTTGTTTTTGTAGCTGTGCCAAATTGCAAAAGTCAAACTGAGATTGGAGGAACTTGTGCTGACTGACGTTGTCTAAACAAAAGACTCAGGCAACGAACTTGACTAAGGCTGCCTGCTGCCTGAGCCTGAAGTGTGGGTGACATCTTCAGCAAACACTTGAGGCGTTTGAGCTATTTGCGTTGATTGCCAGGCCAAGCCAAGCCAGGCCAGCCCACAGCATGAGCGAGCGAGATAGATTGAGCGAGCGAGAGAGAGAGAGAGAGGGGGAGATAGTGGCCAAGAGCCGACAAGAGGAGTTTGCCATGCCAAGTCTTCATCGAAGTCGTGTTATTGTTGTTGTTATTTTAGTGCTACCGTTGGTTGTTGCTTGCCCACCCCCCACTGCTGCTCCCCACAATGTTGTTGATGATGCTTCAGTTTTTGTTTTTGCAACTAGCCGAGACTTTTGTTTATTTTCCTAACACTTCAATTGGCATTCCACACAAAAAGCGAAAATTGCAAAACGTGAGTAGTTTCGAGTTCTAATTTAAAATAATTTTTGTGTTGACGCTTTTGCAATTTTTATTCGCAAACGCCCGTTTGCCTGCAACGTTTGCGATGCCTCTATTATTATTTTTTTTTCTTCTTCTTTCGATTCTGTTTTTTTTTTGCTTGCCATTTCGTAATAGAGTCGTTAAGTGGCCCGTTGCGCTCTTTTTGGTAATTTGATGAACGATTTTTGATAATTTTGCACATTGTTTTGCACGTTTCTGTTGGGTTTTGCTCGCTTTGACCCGTGTGACGACTGAAGCATCTTTTAGCCTGCTGTCTGTCTGTCTACCTGTCTGTGTATTCCCCCCTCTGACTCTGGCTGAATTTATTTTTTCGCCTTTGTCTGATTTTAATATCAAGTGCAGGCAAGTGGGTAATTATTGTTGTTGACGCTGCTGCTGCTGCCGTTGGCGGAGCTGCTGGTGCAGCTAAAAACGTTGACCACTCAACTGTCAATGCTTGAGTGCCCGGTTGCTGTTGCTCCACCCTGACTGCCTCCCCTTGCCTAAGCATGTGTGTTTGCCCATTTGGAGTGCTGCACTTTTCTGGCCAGCCTGTCGAACTTCACCTGTGTGTGATTTGCATATGTGGCCAAGTGAAGCTGCTTCTGTTGGCTGCAATGCGAATGCTGCCGTTGCTGCTGCTGCTGCTGCTGCTGCTGCTTTGAGTGCCCATGAATAGTCACAAAGCATTAAGCACTTCACTGAGCACAGGCGAGGAGCGACTTAGGGGGGGCGCTCACAATTATCTACACAATATGGCAATCACATATGTAGATATTGCACACACAGCCCCAGCCAAGTCAAGTCAAGTCAAGTCAGCCCAGTCAGCATAGCCAACCAGTTGTTCAATCTAGGAAGTGCATGAGTTGCATTTTCCATATGGCCACTGCCTCCGTCCGTCCGTCCGTCCGTCCGACCATCTGTCCGTCCTGCGGTCTGTAACTGCGACTGCGTTTTGCCATTTCCTCATTACTAGCCTGCGAACGGGTCGTCGTCATCGTCGTCGTCGTCGCCATCGCAGTTGGCTAAAAAGAAATTGAACTTTTTCACACCAGAATCGATTGTAATTGAATGCCTGAGGGCTCTCACCAAGCCGCCAGAGAGGCTCTGCCTAACCATCCTAGCCTATTGCCTTGCCTTTGCCTTTTGCCATTGCCTTCGCTTGGCTTAATGCAAATTTGTTTCATTTTGACATTCGAGAATTTTTCAAAAGCCAAAAACTTTCCCAAAATACTTACCACGTGAGCCGAATGGGGCCAACACATAACCACACCGCACCACCAATGGCGTACATTAAATTGCTTTATTTTGGAAGCACCACTCAAGCACCAACGCTCCACAACTCCACACTCCACTGAGCTGTTGATGATCAGCCAAAGCTGATGAGCTGCATCGGCATCTGGCGGCGACTCCAACTTTTGTGCTCAACGAACACCTGCTGCTAACATTTTCCTATAAATTGAAATTTGAAATAGCAAGTTTTGTGCGGACTTGCACCGAAACAAGGTTGAATCAGCAGAGAAGATGCTGATAGAGCGATCTACGCAACCATACAAACGCACAGATGCCCTTACTTTAGCTTTAGGCAACTATTAAACATTTTCAAAACTGAAGTATTAACACTTTTTTAACTTTTGCCGATTGTTAGAGATTTTTTTTCTTCTATAAATTAACTTTGTTTAAAGATAAATAATAATAAATTAACTAGAAAATGTTACGTTAAAATTTATGAAAGATTTAAGGTAATTGGTTTTTATTTAAAAATATATTGTCATTATACATATATACAGTAGGTTTAAACTAAACAAATTAAAGAGTGCTTTAAAGTAACTTTACCTTCGATGGCATAATTTTTCCTATCGTAAAAATTTCAAAAAAATTTATTTTGACTTTAATATAATTTAATCTAATATAATTCGTTCCAAACGTTTATATCGCAAACAAACCAAAGCAGCTGAAGTGCTCTCTCTACGAACTTGAAGCGTGTAAAGAAACTTCATTAGCTGATTCGATTTCGCCATAATTCTGCCCTAATAATTTCTCAACAGGCGCCATTTGCTATGCGTAAATTTCTCGAAGGAAAAAGCATCCAAAAATAAAGTTCCCATGGCCCCACATAACGATACACAGCGTAACCAAAATTTATGGCTTACAACGATTCAACATTAAAACCCAAAAACACAATAACAAAAACAACAACAAATCCAAAAAATAAATAAAAATGTAAATGATTCATTTGCTTTGCTCGCACAGCAGACAAGAAATCAAAGCAGAGGTGTTTAATTACCAACAAATAAACAAAATGGAAACGATTAATTCAATTCGCCAATTTTGTAACGAAGGCCCCGTTATGGTAAAAAAAAAACCATGAAAAACCGAAACTGTTTGAAATTGTAGCTAAATTTGTGGTCGATCTTTGTCTATGGCCCCGCAGGGCAATCAGCACACAGAAAATATAATATCGAAAAAAAAGAAATAGAAGTCCCACAATAAAAAAACACAGTGAGACAAAACACAATAATCAACCTCGAAAAGGTTGTGTGCCATTTATCAAATAATGTGTAACTTGGCCGTTTGCCCAGCTCCAGAAATGGAGATGGAGTTGCCGATGGAGCTGGGGCGCTATCTATCTATCTGTGCCTGCGTCCGGGCCCTATTTGTAGATGCGGCTGCCCATGGTGTGAGTTTCATTTGCCTTATGATACATGGCGGCGCCCCCTCTTCCTCACTCTTTCTCACTCGCTCGCGTCCCGCTCTGGGTCAGACATGTGAGTTCAAACTCATCCGTCAAGTGGCTGGTGCTATGGGCTTAATGGATCGACATCGTCTCGGTTTCGACCTGCTCCTCCATTGTACAATCCATAGGCTAGTTGTGTTTTGGTGTTGTCATTTATCATTTGATTTGGTTTTGATTGCTCGTTGCTCGCCTCGGTCTCGGCCTAATAATTGTTAACAAGTAAAGTCTATTTAAGCCTTGTTCGTGGCTTTGCTGCTGTTGTTGTTTTTATTGCTTTCGCTTTGCTTATGTTTAATTGGTTCACATGATTTGTAAATTAAACAATTGCGGCACAACGACCACAAATTCTAATTGAAAATTGAGCATGTCGAAAGCGGTGTGAGCTTTGACAGCTCTGCACACCCCCTGCTCCCCCGCTGATAGAAAAGTGGGCAACAATTGCTGTGTAATTGTAATTGGGAATGTTATCGAATCGTGTAAGTCAGGTTTTCAATATTCATGCTGCACAAAACTACATACATTGATTTTTATCTGATTTGCATCGTTCTAATTTTAATTGCTTTATTTAAGCCAAACTTTTATAATGTTTCATGGATTTAAAAAAAATGTATTTTGGAAAACTGTTGAAACTGTTTTGTTTTCATTTCATTTTACAATTCTTTCGTGGACTTAGGGCGGTTAAAAAGGGTTGGAAAACTAAAGAAGAATTTTAAAAATAATATTAACATGCTTATACATTTTTTTTATAAAAGTTAGATCAATCACTTGTATTTTCTAACATTATATATTAGTTGAGGAATAGTTTTATGAACTTCGTTTTTTTGATGTTTGAAATTATAGCAAATCTAATGATTACAAGGATTTTACAGGGTAATCAAACCTATTTAAGCTTCTCAAATAACTAACTAACTGCTTGTATATAATAATGTTTTCAAAAATGTATTTAACGGCTGTTCGATAGATCGTATCGTGCTATTATTATGCTCATTCTTTGCAATAGATCTGAGTTATTTGGGTCTTCTTCTTCTTCTTCTGCTGGGTAGCGCATTGTGTCGGCATGCAATCATCTCGTTTAGCACTGCAATTGCGCTAAGCTGGCGGACGAATCTTTTGGGAGGACTAGAGTCAGCTTGTCTCTTATCTGTGCAACGCCTGTGGCGCAAATCTTTCTCTACACGCAGTGTTGCCCCCGAGTGGCGACCTCTTGCGACTGCATAAGTTTTTCGCTCATTACTGCGGAAAAACTCGATCCAAAAGATTATAATTGATTAAGATGAATCAGCGTTGCGGTCAAATGTTTGATGGGAATATAAATTGTTTGTGGTTTTGTGTAACGATGCAGTTGGACAGGCAGAAATTCCAAAAAAATAAAAAAAAAACCAAAACTAAAGAAAAAACTGAAGAGAAAAAAAAACAGTTGGCCCAGCGAAATCAAACGCAACATTTAAAGCTGACTGCGCCGCTGGTGCCGCCTGTTGATGATGCGACTGATGCTTAGGGATTGAGCTGGCTGGATTGAGCTGAGGGGCAAATGGGGGAGAGGGGGGTTGGATGGTGTGGCTTTAAAAGTGGGAAAGCATCATCAGCACAATGCCAAAATGCCACTCGGCTGCAAGGCGGTAAATCTAAGCCGTGGTAAATAAATCAATCGCACTGCAAATTTTCTTTCTGCTGCGTTTGATTTTTCGCTGCTGTTGTTGTTGCTGATGCTGCTGCTGCAGCAGCAACAGCAGCGACGGCGGCGGCGGTTGCTGTGGCTATTGATGAGCGGCCATCAATATTTGTCTAGTTCGAGTTGGAATGTGGCCCGGGCATAAGGAGAGAGACTCGACACCGGGAGATCCGCGACCTGGGACCCGGCCTAGTGTGAAGTCTTCGTCTTTAGACTTGACTTCGTTGCTGATTGCGTGTGGCAAACTTCCTGTTAGACTTTGCCATACTTGGCGTGTGTGTACATGCGTGTGTGTGCCTTCTGGGCCACCCAGCCATAGACAAAATGTTGCACTTTTTTATTGCATACAAGAATTGAGCTCAAGGTTCGGCTAGCTAATTAAAGCCTAGCTGGTACACATACACACACATACATACACACACACACACACACATACACAAATAGAAACACGGAGCTACAGTAGCTCCACTTCAGACTTATTGAACTGCCCACGATTCGCCCACAGACACAAGTTGAAAAGTTGAGACATAATCATCATCGAATATTGCACTCTGAATTGCTGGCAAAAAACTTCAATTGCGATAAGTTTTCAAATTATATAATACTTTATTTATATAACATTTGCATTGACTTAATTGACAATTGGACTAACCGACTTGCCCATGGCAACTACTGCATCAACGATGACGTGTTGCACGTTGCACGTTGCTCTCTCGCAAGAAAAGCCACCAGAGCTCACGTATAAGGAACCTACAATAGGTGCAGGCAATATGCAAATTTCGGGCAGGCTAGCAAATTCACTGCCAAAGAAAATTCGGTTAGAATGCAAAAGAACAATAATTTGAAAGAATAAAGTATAAATAATTTTTTAAAACAAATGTTCTCCTATTGAAAATGTGTCAATTTCCGAAACAAATAATATATCTAAGTGTATATCAGAAGAATTATAATATTTTTCGGGATATAAAGTGAAGCTTAAATTAAAATTGAAACAATAGAATTTAATAATTTATTCTTAATTTATATACTATTCAAAATTGAAAAACATTAAAGATTAACTAACTACAACGAAAGCCTGCACTGAGCCAACATGCTTCATTATTCACATTAAATAAATTGTGTAGTGTATTATAAAGAGCTCGAGGAAAAAATAGAATAAGTAACAAGTCTGGCAAACTGGCGACGCATGTGGGATGTTAAAGGTGAGGTTACAAGCAGCCAAACGACAACAACAGCAACAGAGACTGTGACTGAGACCAAATCATGGCCCAAGCCCAGAGTTAACAATAACACCAACAACAGTTGAAGGCAGCTTTGTTGCTCGCGTTGTTCCCATTCCCATTCCCGTTGCCCGTTTCCTTTTGATTTGTTTTGGTTTGTGGCAAGCGGCGTGTGCCTTGCCACACATATGGGCACGGCGATGACAAACGTGGCAACTGAGCCCAGACAGACAGTTAGATAGACGGCCAGATGGACAGACATTTAATTGAAATAAAGAAGTTTAATTTAGCTAAAAGTTGAGGTGTTGCTGCTGCTGCTGGTGGCCCGCGTGGGAACATCGCCAGATGAGATTAGCTAAAGAAGCAACAACAAAAACACAACAGCGACTCATAGGTGGCGCCAGCATGTGGGCCAAATGTGTCGCCAACATGCAACGGGCTCGGGCTCAACTGCCGCCTGAAGATCGCATTATTACGACACCATTACAAGCTTTGAGGCGCCCCAATCCGCCTGGTGTGCCTCTTGCCTGGTGCCCGGTGCCCGTCAATTACCTACCGGCTGGTGGTGGCTGTTAGGCAGTCCGTCTTCAGTCCGCTTGCTATAAGTAAAAGTCGTCTTCACTGGCCACCACCACATGCTGTGCTCCGCTCGCTGTGGCTCTCGCCAAGATTTACTCGCTCGGCCTCACTTAAATGGAGCTCAGCTCGCCAGTTGATTGCGTGCAATTTATTAAGACGCGCTAACAAGACGTGTGAATGACCAAAGCGGAGCAGGTCCCAGAAGCCGTACAGCTGCCACATCGTTGGTTACCTCCTGCCTGCTGTCTGTAGCCCTGGCATGTAATTGCAGCGGCTTTGACGGTGGTGCTCATATCTATTTTTCGGATCCAATCGCTTTCAGCTTCAAATTATATTTAAAAGTTTCTCAATATTACAATAAAACATATTTAGCGCTTTAAAGTTGTTTGCCGATATATGAATATTTTTAGTTAAGTCAGCATTATCTGAATCAAATAATTAAATCATATTATTATTTTCAGTATACAACCTACTATTGAACTATTGAGTTTATGCGCATAGATAATAATTATATTACACTTTAATCTAAACTCCTTTAAACCCAAATTTGAATAGTTTATAATTTGTAAATAACAAGTTTTGTTTAATGTAATCTAGTGTATTAACCTTTGTTTCCAATCTTAACTTACTTATTTAACTTATTATATCACAATTAGGAAACTCTAGATCTGTTCATTGTTTGTTGTTGTTGCTTATGTCTCACTTTCTAACACACACACACACACACACACACCTCTTCTATTGAAAAGGCATATCTATCTTTTACCATCTTTTTGGCTCTTTTGGTTCACAATCAGTGTCGTCTCCTGTTACCACGATTCGCCCACGCAGCCCACAGCTTGTCTCAGTATCTCAACTAAGAAGCCCATTACTGTCTCATTCCCGACTCTTCAACTCGTTTAGCATGCTCACCAAAGGCTAATCTTCCAGCTGAGTGACTAGCACGCTGGCCACTCAACGGGCCTGGGCGTTCAGCTCCAGCTCCAGCTCCAGCTCCAGCTGCTCTGGAGACGACAACGACGACAACGACGACGACGACGACGACGACGACGGCGACGACGGTTACGACATTGGCGACAGGCCATTGTTTTGACTTATTGCTTGGGTTTTCTTACTGTTCTCGCGCAGCAACAAGATTGATCTTTGTGCAAATATTTTTTTTATTCGATTTCTGCACCGACTCGTTGGCTGGCTGCACTGCACTTGTTCGCCTCCGGTTATGGGGCTTGGGCCTAGCCCATGAGTTGTTAAATGTTTAACACGTGATATGACAAATAAATTACATATGATCAACAGATGCAGCTAAAAAGGAAACAGCGAACGTCTATGACTTAATAAAAGCTTGTAACGATCAATCAGTTTTCTGTTGTTGACATTGTTCTACATTCATCATCCTGATGATCATCATCACCATCATGATCATTATTATCATAGTTCCCTGAGGGGCTGACAACAGCAATTTACAATCTTATGCAAGTTATTGCGTAGATTGATCAGGCTGTGAATAAACTTTGTACTTCTCAAGTATCGATCACTAAATTTGTGGATAAGCCTGAGAAGTGGATATAATTAAAAATAAGTTAGTTCTGCGAAAAACTTATTGAATAAATTTTCTATTTATATTTTATGACAGTAAAATTTTATTTTAATATACATTTATATATATATCTATATATCAAAATGAAATGCAATCACTTTTATCACTGTTGTATTCCATGTTCATTTCATTCATACTCATTATTTTTACTAAGAGAGTTTTACCATCAGTTTTATTTTTTATGTAGCTGTAGTCGGTTTACATTTACGAACATCGTAAGATCCTATGTGAGTTTTACCCAAAGCCCAACTTAATGATGTATTTGCTGTATTCGTGTTTACTTTTCCTGGGCTACGATTCTTGATTACTGTGCCAGTTCCCATCCACCCGAATATCGAGCAGCAAAATTATAGAGCTCTCAGGCGCAGCGGTCTGAATGTAAATTGGATTTCGGGTTGTTGCAGTTTATAGTTTATAGAAGATCACTTGCTGCAATAAAACACTTAAAAATGACGACGCCATTTGGCCTCGAGAGAGAGAGAAGCTACAAATGCCGCCAATAAGCGATGCTTTGCATGACGAATAGAAAAACTAACCCAAAAGTCACGCTAATAGTAAATTGAGCTCAGTACCCAACACTCATAGCTCGAATGCTCTACACAAACACATGCCAGTTGAAAAGTTGTTCTTTTTTGAAGCTGACGAATATTCAATACTCTTGCGGTTATCGGATATATGATCAATTTACTCGATCTTTCCCAGAACGTTCTCAAAGTCAGCATAATTCCAACTAATACAAATACTAAATTTTGAGCCCATTTTACTTTTGTTCCGTATCTGATATATATATTATTTATTTATAAAAGTGTCAATGAAACTTGTATTTAATAATATTTTTATAAACGACATGCAGCGGCACAAAACTTGAATACCCTGTAGCCAGGGTATAAAAACTGAAAAGTTGATACACAGCCCCCCAAAAAACGGCGCATAGAAATTGCAAATTTTCATATGCAACAATTGACACCCTCTAGGCACACGTCGTCGTCGTCGTCGTCGTCATACTCAGAGAGTTCCCAGACACTGCAGTTTTCGGAGTACGGATCGTGTGCTGGCCGCTTGCTGATGTCCAGATGATGATGATGGTAAAGTGGATTAATGTGGCATGAAATGATTTGGTGAAATAATGCAGCAAGGTGAGCTGTTGTGCTGCACTGGACACACGGCGTCTTGGATCACAGTTGGGACTCCGTTTTTCGGCTCCACTCACACGCAGTGGCCAACTCTAACGAGTTTTTCATTGGGTCTCTCGCATAGCGGCTACCTGTACGAATTTATTTCTTTTCTTTTTTTTTTTTTTTGCACAATTTTCATGGCCCGTATGGGTCTCTAGGCATGCAGGGCAATTCCCATGACTTGATAACACAATTTGGTGCCAGTGATGCGGCAGAGACTTCATTTACCGCAAAGTGCATGTGGGTTCAGCGTGGCATCTTGGCCTAAACTCTCGGCCAACTGGCTGCTGGTAGTGCGTGGTGTCGACGTTGCCTGTGACTATGTCCCGCGGTTATTACCACTAATAACAAAGCCACACAACAAACAGGTAACGGGTCCGTCTTGGCATAGTTCCATACTCTGGTCCACTGCGTTTCTTGTTTCTTGACCACAAATGATGATCACAGATTTGTCTACGCAGCTTGCACAATGCCTTCCTGTTGCTAATAGTGAATTGGCCTCATCTCGATTTGCCTTCTTAAGAATTATGTTAATAGATTCTACGGCAGCATTTAGCAGAATTTTCAAGTATTGGACATTCTGTCTCAGAAAGACAATTATCACTGGAAACGTTAAGTAAAAATCGAAACAGCGAAAGAGTCTATATAGGCTGTACATCATATCCATAATATTCCATGTTCGTTCTGTGCCCGTAGAATTTTAAAAGCTGTTGACAATACAAGAAGAAGTTAGTTAAGAAAATTTTGCCTGTAGTCTTGCAGCTTTATGTTAGTTGTTTAGCACGTCAATCAGACTCCTCTATGCGATTCTCATGAATTCAAGTAATGCCTTCAGCCTTTTGGTGTTTCCAGTGATGTGTGTGTTTATTATTTAAAATTTATTTTTTAAAAACTGTGTTCTTATTATAGGTAAGTGCCACTTACTCAACTTTTCTCTCTTCTTTTTACATCAACTCTTTCTCCCCTTTTCACCTGTTTTACCCTTTTATTCACTTGCTCTTTCGCTCTCTCTCACTCTCTTGTTTTTTTAACTCTTTCTCGATCTCTTATTATCTCATATTCTTGCTCGTTCTCTCTCTATCTCTTACTTTTTATTTCTCATTAAATAAGATCTCATTCTCTCTCTCCCTCCGTCTCTGTTACTCGCTCACGTAGGTTGAAGAGCATTTGCTATAATGTTGGGAATTTTAATAAGTCAAACCATTTATTAATTGCATTTCATTTCATTCAGCAACAATAAAGTCTGATATATTTGTATCTTTAATATTGTTTATTTCTTCAATATATCAGTATTCTGTATTTATAGTACAATTTTTTTTTTATTTCTTTTTCATTAAAATTCCTCAACGACTTCGTGAGCTGTGCTGGCAAATCAGCACAACTCCCACACCATTCGGTGCCATTCAGCACCATTCAGCAGCAGTCGGCACCACCACCACCACCATCACAACCACCACTACCAGCACCACCAGCACCACAATGCACTTCGTATTTCGTGCTCTACATAATTCATCATCAATCCACACTGTGGCAACTGCCAACTGTTGGTGGAGATGTTGGCGATTTCAACAGGCAGCGTTTCCTGCGGGCAGAAAATAAGCAGACAGCTTATGGAACGCCGTGCGCTTGAAGACGGCCGAGACGAGGGAGGTGCTTGCAGCTCTTGCGATATTTCCAATCAGGCAGTGTCGACAAAATATTGGAGCAATTTCCTATGTAGTCAACGGCCGAAAAGGTTTTTGTATGACTTATTTGCCTTAAGACTGCCGACCAGAGACAATGTCCAGTTGGCGGCTCTCGTTTTAGCCTTTTGCACCTACAACTTAACGCCGCCAACTATCGAAGCCAGCGATGGGTATCGATGCCGTCGCACCTTTTGCCTTTGCCAATTTAACTATGCGCCGTGTTTCGTTTTCGTTTCGTCGTATGTTTCGCCGTTGTCTTTTTTTTTCTTTTTTTTTGTTTTTTTTTTTCGATTCAGAGTCAACTTTGGCATGACTTTTCATCGCTGTCGATTGTCGTGATCAATTGAGAGCAATTTATTATGAAATGAGGGTGAATTATATGAATGAGCGTCTAGGCATCCCCCCCCTCTCTATCTTGCTCTCTCGCTCTCGCACTATCTCGCTATCTATTACTCTTTAGCTATTTCTCGGCGCGTTAAGCGCCGCACAATTCTTTTGATCTTACAAACGGACTACAGTCCAGAGATATCTAGTAAAAGACCTCATGAAAGATCTGTACATTTTCCAACTCAGAGTCCTGATGACTTGTTGCACTTTGCATTCGGTTTGAGTTGTGAGTGTGATTTTTAAAAGTGTTTTACATGGGAAACGACAACGATATCTACCGCCTCCCACTCCCCCTCCCCCTCCCCCTCTCCAGACAATGTAATGCAGAATGGTGCGAGAGACGATCGAGACTTGAGTTTCACCAAATGTTGTTGTTGTAAATTGTCTGTCGACAATTATTTTATTATGCTGTCAACACTTAAATGTAATAATGCCAATAATATTGTTTTATGACAGTCGCAATATCTTTGTGGAGGCGCATTTTTCGTGCTTTGAATCGATCTTGCAGTTGTTGTTGTTGTTGTTGCTGTTGCTCTGGCTGTTGTTGCCTTGAGGCCTTCTTCTCCTTTAGTTTCAGCCCCTCCTGCGCCAGTCTTTGCCTTGTCCTCGGCACTTTAATGTCGGTCTAGTTGAGCCTCTCAGCTGCATTTCGGTTTCGTTTTAGTTGGCTTTTGTCCAAAGATAGAGGTCAGCCATGATTCGTCTGTCTGAATTTCGTTCTGTCTCCGTCTCCGTCTCTGTCCCAGTCTCAGTTTTAGTCCGTTCATGCATATAGTTTGTTACTTCTTGGTGACGGTGGGAATTCTAGTGCGCTGGGCCCCAAATGCTTACGATCAGAGTCGTAGCCCGGCACTTAGAATGCTCGCATTGCTGTCTGTTTTATGGCCTCAACTAGTAATTGGTTCATTAGCCCTGCAGTTGGAAACGTCCAAAAGCAACTGAGGTAGTAGCTAAGCAATTTGATTCTTCGGCTTAAGTTGGTTTAGTGTCTGATTTTAAGTCGTTCACAGCTGATTTGATTGCTTGTGCTCACCGTTGGCAAAAGTTCAAGTGGTTAAGGCCATCTTAACCCATTGACGGCCTTAGAAATTTAGAAGTTTAATTTATTGTAAACATTCACAATAATTGATTCACTTTAATATAGTATGATTTTTAGGTAACACATTTAAAATGAACAAAGCTTTTGAAAGCACATTAAAGCTTTCCTACTAATAGTTTATATTTTACAAAATTCTTCTATAGTGTATAATATTAATATTTCGAACTGAACGTTTTACTGTTTTGTTCTAAATCGCATGAACTAACTTTTTTAATAAAAACGTTTCATTAATGTATTTCCCCTAAAAATTATCTACATTAAAAATGAACCAAAGTGTATATGCTTTATTTAGGGCTAAAAGCCTTAATACAGTCAACAAGTCGGCAACCCAATAAACGAAAAATTAATTAAAGTTCTAGCTTTTTTTTAATTTTCTAATTTGAGTCCTACCCTCAGTTCTTGGTTTTCTTAACTTGCTTGATTTACAAACTTTTTTAAGTGTGAAAATAATTTAACTTCGTATTTGCAAAGGGATTTTATTGCTTTCTAACGAGCCACCTTTTGATCAGCTCAATAACCGCTAGGGGATACCCTGTATTTGCTACAAACTTCCGTAACATACATAGGTAACCAACATTCTAAAGCTTAAGTTTCTACCTTTTATAGTCTGCATTCGCGTAACTCAATTACATTTTTTTGGATAATATCTTTAAAAAAGTGCTTTACTGGGGTTCGATTTTTACAGCCGCAGTAAGTTGAATGTGCAGTTCTTTGTATATTATATCAAATCATATCACTTGCTGTCCTTTAGTCTTGACGGACACTTTGTCTTTTTGCACTGATCTTTAAGTGCATGTGTCTGAGGGCATCAAAGTTTGCCCCTCTGTGCTGCATGTGTTCGGGTTCAATGGAGTTTAAGTAACATGCATCAGAAAGGTCTTCCATCGGCTAACGGAATTTCTAATCGAATAATTGGCGCTGCTCTGGTGAAGGTGGTGTAGGTGGTGCAGGCGGTGCGGTTGCGGGCGAGCGGGTGTGCAGTTTGTGCAGCACCAGTTACCGCTTTTGTAGGCCCATTGTGTCAATGCGGCTATGACTGGCTATCAACTCATGGCCATCAGAGCTGTGGAAACTGTTCAAGTTGCAGTTGCAGTTGCAGTGTTTGAGCTTGCATTGATATAATAAATAAATGTCCGTCCAGG
>SCDS01000395.1:51455-62715 GCA_004149465.1 Drosophila nigromelanica
TTTTTTTTTTGTTAGCTTGTCTCTCTTCGCCGTGCATCATTCAGCCTCATTTCGTGCAGCTTTGAAGCGTCTCTGTTGGCATGGAAATGCGCGCGCCGTCAAACTAAATTGCTTTAAATTAGCTTTTCGGTGCTTTTTGGTGCCGACTGCTTACTGCGGACTGCTGACTGCGGCAACAAGTGGCCAGTGCAGTGGCCAGTGGCCAGTGGCATGCCAGGCTAAGGCACAGGTCTTCATTTACACTGGACGATGCCACCAAAGCAACAATCCATCAATCCATCCATCCAAGTGCCAGGCAGCCGGGCAGCTAGCCAGCCAGCCAGTCAGTCAGTCAGTCAGTTCAAGTGGCCGGGTCATCATCATGCACATCTCTGCACGTGTTGCTGTTGCCGCCGCTTTCAAAAGGCAGCCGCTTTTCTTTGCGCTTTAGCCAAGTTTATGGCACTGGGCGAATGCAGTTACGGAATGCAGCACCAAAACGCGTGCGTCTCAGCTCTCCCAGGTCTGCATTGTCTGTGCGGCCCATAAAACTCGGCAAATCTGCGTATTTCACATGTCAAGATTTGCAAGGCGCTGGCCAAAAGACCAAGATCCGAGCCAGCCAGGCCAGCCGAACAAGTGCAGACGTTGCTTCGCTTGACAGATTTATGGAATTTACAGCATTTTGCCAGAGCAACAGCAACAGCATCTCCAGCAGCAGCAGCAGCAGCAGTAACAGCAACAGCGGCGGCAGCATCATCACCCGGCAAATTGACTGCCTTCTTTTTTGTTTTTGGAGTCATTTTGAGAATGTTTTTAGTTTCGAAAATGTTTGGCGCTGGATCTACCGCAAAGGCCGGGAGGTGGAGCATCTGTGCGACGACTTGGTGGTCAGCCGCAGCTATGGAGCAATTAAGAACAATCAACGAGATTTGATGGATTGAAATGTTTCTTCCATCCATTGCGAATACCTGACGTTCCCACAATAAACTGCATCTGTACCAAGTATTTTGACCTAAAATCTTCTAATAGCCAAGCGATACATATTAATACCCTGTACGGATAAAGTTGTGGGGAAAGGGTAATAATCAAATTTGTTAAATCAAATATCTGTGCTTTTGGAACTAGTTTAACTAGTTTTTAGTGTACACTAATGTATGTAATAACATTTTCCTTTAAAAAATAAAAATATCAAAAGTATCGATTTTAAAATCTTTTAAAAATCATAAATGGCATTTTTCTATGCATGATCCCTCCACAATACGTAAATCTTGCTTTTTTTTTGTATTTGTTTGTAATACTTGAACGCTTTTAGTAGCACTTTTTCTCAACTTTGTTAATTGTTTTTCAGTTCTCTTTGTGTTTAGCGCGTGCTTTGGTCCCCCTGCTGCTGTCCTCTGTCCACCTCCCCTTTGGCCATTTAGCGGCACTTGCTTTAAAGCATCGAAGAAGTTATACATATAAGTATATTTAGAAAACCTGCCAAGATGAAGAAAACAGAGAGAAAAAAGCTCAAATGGCCCGAGGGTCAGAACTGGTAGCAACTTGTGCGCCTCTTCGCCAGATCTGTAACAATTAGTGCTGCTGCCAAAGCAGCTGGTGACTGCTTTGTTTGACTTTTTTTCTTTTTAACTTTTTATTATCATTAAAAACTGCTTATAATTATTTGTAGAACGCGCAGTTTAGAGACTTTGACTCGCCCTGGCCGCCGATTTGAAAACAATTAAAATTTTTGAAAATGGTCAAGCCAGCAATTTTGGCCATTAATCAAAATTAATGCCACATGCGCTGCCCGAGGTGTCTGGGGATATGTGTGTGTGTGTCTGTAGAGCCAAAAGTTTTGGATGAGTTTCCGCATTAATTTGAAGAAGCAGATACAAATGTGAATCACAGCGTTGATTGAAGCCAGCAAATTCAAAGCAATGCAAATTGCAAACAGAACTTTGCAGCAAAATGTTTTGTATTTTGATTAATGTTTTCCAATTTAAACACCAATTTTGGCACTGAATTTACTGAATTTTCCGCCGTGCCATTTGTTGCCCGATTGTCCGGACAAATGTGCGCGCATCAATCATACGCCATGTGTGCGCCCAGCGACCAACTGCACTTAATGAACTTTGTGGCGCAGTTAACGCTCATTAAAGTAGCCACCGCCACTAATCATGGAACCATGGACCAAGTTGACCATCAGCTGGAGTAACTACTCGTAGTACAGTTCGGTAGTCGAACTCGCCGAGACAGCTACCAAAGTTCGACCCGCACCTGCTGGGTGTCTTGATTAATGATCTTTCGCACAAAGGGGCCCTTTTTTGGATCGCCATCGACATCGACATCGGCATCGTGTTGTATCTTTTGGCCTGGGTCTTTAACAAGAGCGGGTTAATAAACTCTTCTATGCTACATATATGGTAATATGTAGATTTTCAGTCGCATGTATATAACTATAACAGTTTCATTAACTGTCTACCACACATTAATTAAAACATATTAGCCCAAAGCATTGCCCAAAGTGATTGTCCCTCTCGTATCAGCTTCAAATGAAACACTGTGCAGCAAAATATTTCTTTAAGAGACCCAATTTTTAAAATATTTTTTATTTAGTACCACATGTACGTAATTGAAATTTATTTTAAATTTGTCAACTTCAAGCCACATTCAATGCTACATTGAAAATTCAAAAGTTTAAGAAAACTTGAAGTTGATATTTATGTACATACTTCCGATTAAAATATATATGAATATAAGAATACTTTTACACACTTTTCGGAAAGTCAAAAATTCAGGTCGAATAAGGGGCATTTGTTGCTAGGGAAACTGTTTTTAAATTTTTGTTATTTTGTATGCTAGCATATTTAAATTTAAGTGCTGAAGATGTTTAATACCTGAAAGTTAGTTTAAAAATTCTATGATTTAAATTAGTTTCAATTATATAGAGAGAACTTTCTTAAACTGTAGCACAGTGTAATGTCTGCGCAGTCGAAACCTATACTTACACGTATTTATGGTAGCTGCGCTCGAAAAGTAATAGCAACATTTTATAAACAACTTATTTCCTTAATTGATTGTTAACAATGATTGCGCCAAGGGGGCCGCACACTTCTTTCACACTGCCCCAGCTGCAGTTGTTGCTGTTGATGCTGTTGTTGTTGTTGTTGTTGCTGTTGCTGCTGTTGTATCTATTAACCACGCACTCCATTATTATTTAATAACATATTTCTTAAGTATCTGCCAACCCAGTTCAGAGCACAAAAACGAGGCTGCTGCCTGCACCGCCTGTTGGCAGCTCTTTGCTGGCCAACTCTTGACCATAATTTGATGTTGGGGCCTGGCCACGGACTCGAACTCGGACTCGGCGTCGAAGTTGGACTCGTCGTCGTCCAAGTGATTGCCACCCCATTAAAAAAAACGGCTGCGCCTTCTCGTTGTTGTTGTTATTGTTGTTGTGTTGGCTCCTGCCACGATCACTCAATAAGTCTAGACAAAAATGTAGCTGGTGTTGTAGCTGTGATTGTCGCTCTCTGTCCCCTCCCCCCTGCCCACCGGACCGTGCCCCCACCCGTAATGGATCAGCACGTTTTGTTGTTACTGGCTGTTGCTTTTGAAAGAACTGACTACTTGATGGTCTATCTACAACGCTACGTCATCAACGGGCTGCCATCCAAGCATCATATTTGTTGCATGATTATGTGGTAATTGCGGCTGTCAATAAAACTCCCCCGTTTATTCTTTATAACCCAAAGCATTCTACGCCTATATTTTATATACCCATACACGCACACACACTCACACACACACACACACACACGCAGCTGCTGTGTGTAGCTTTATCTCTGACTACGGCTGTGAGCTTGGATTTTCATGTTTTGGGCTTTGCTTTGGTCGCCTGTTGCCTGTTGCCTGTTGTGTGACTGGCTATAAAAACCCGTCCGGACGGTACCGCACTATGATTTACTTTGACAAAGGAGTGACATACAAGTACTTAAGTGATTTCTTTACACCTTTTATGGAGTAGTTAATGTGGCCATGGTATGCGCGCCTGGCATTGAGCAAAGTCATGCCATCGGCTCCCACCATCGTCAGCACCACTAACCCACCGAATCCCCCAACGTTTTGCTATGCTTGTCATTTTGGCACTTAGCGGCATTTAGGCTGTGGTTTTAGCCCCATCTCCGTCTCCATCTCCATCTTCATCTCCATCTCCATCAACCGTCCCCCCGTCTGTTGTTGTTGTTGTCTGGCTGGGAAACGCCTAAAGAACGGTTCGGATTCTCTCTCGCTCTAATCAGGTTTTCGGTTAATGTGATCAATATGTAAATGTTGAGTGCGGCTACTTGATATTTTTGACACAATACACACGTCGTGGTCCCTTAGAATTCTTATCGTTGTTTTAATCGCACCATTTAAGAAATTATCATAATTAAAACTCTTTAACTACATCTAAAGAACATTTATGGGTCGGGGCGTCTTCAAATCCCATAAATAGAACAAATAAGTGGGATCTACCAAACATAAAGTTGCATCTCGCACTGCAGTGCCGATCTATCAATTCAATTCTGAACTTAAGTAATATCACAGGCATACCAATATATCTATCTAAATATAAAACTAATCTAAGAAAATTTGCAATTTATTTTACGAATTACCTTATTATGTAAATTGGATTTATGATTCCCGTTTCTCTGACTGGAAATGGATCTATCTATACAATTATCTTCTTCGGTCAACAGATCCTGGGTTAGTACACTTTAATGCAATTTTACTTGGATGTAACTAACTTAGTTTATATCACAGACCTTTCAAAGCCAACTGCTTTTTTTGAATGTTCCAATAGATCCCCCGCATATTTCTCTCGATTTGTCCGCTTATCCTCAACGACTTCCGTTCCATTTGCGCAACTGTTAACCTAGTTGAGAGCCACTTTCATATTAAATGATCATTGAAGAGTCCAACGGCACAGGCGTTGCTGGTGTGGGCGTGTTGATTACAGTGTTCAATATAAGTACTCTCATATGCTTGTTAAATGCATTAAAAGTAGTCTTCGAGCTTTCAGCGCATCATCGTCTCTCTGTTTGGTTTTAGGGGCCCAGTTCAGATCAGTTCATTGCTTTGCAGTTAGGTGTTAATATTGGCACAAAACACGCTCCCATACTGGGGCTTGGAGCAGCGCCAACAACAACAGCAACAGCAACAGCAACAGCAACAGCTTCATGCATCACATGATGCGTTTGGAGCCGGGGCAACCTGGGAGTTCCAGTCTCTGGCGGCGTTGGTGTCATTTCTTGTTGTTGTTGCTGTTGTTGTTTTTGTTGTCGTAGGTGCGGAAAGTGTTCCAAATGCGCGACAAGAGTTTAGGGTGTAGTCAGCGTCTGTGTGTGTGGGTAGCAAATAAAAGCGCCAAAACACTTAATGGATTTGGAGCATATAAATGGAGTACAGCTATGGATCCCCATGTCCCAACGACAACACACTCAACTGGTAGCTGGGTGCGTCGTCGTCGTCGTCAACGTCTATGGAAGACGTCTTTTAACTGCTTTTGCAAGCTTGTTAGCAAAAACGCCGCTGGGTGTTGGCCAATCTTTGCAGATCAAACACTGAAGACTGCTCCCCTCTCTTTCTCTCACTCTCTCTCCCTTGCTCTTTTTATCTCTCACTGTCATTTGCATGCAAATTCGCTGGATCTCCTGGGTGAGTAAGTGTGTGTGTGTCTGTGTGTGTGTGTGCAGTCAAGGTGTCAAACAATGTCAGTGGGAGAATGTGTCTCGCAATTGAAATTTATTTGCACTACTATTCAGCGCTGACAATGCGCCAAGGGACGTAGACCCCGCCAAAGAGTGCTACGGCTGAGGCAGCTCAGCTCGCGGTTCCTCTGACTAGATCTCTTGGCGCGTCAACTCGTCAAGCCTCGATTACGGCAGGCGATGGCCAAGCCTGCACCCATTGAGGCCCAGAGGCAGCTACTGTCTGTCTTGGTCTCCGACGCCAATTGCTTTGAAAAGGCAGCTACCCAAGATTCGAGCAAGCTCAGCATTTGCAAAATGTCAATCTGCTGCAGCGCATCAATTCAAGTGTGAAATAAATAGAAACGAATTCAGGTCTTACAGTCTATGCCCCATCTATACCTCACCAGCCCCGCGCCCACCATCCAACCGAGCATTTGCTATAATTTTCGCGCCATTTACCGTCGACTCGTCGCGTCGCGTCGCGTCGTTGCGAACTCGTCGCGCCAACTGTCAGTCGGAGGCAAAGCGAAATATGTTGAAAGTATTTACAATTACGCAAAGATTGATTGAAATAGATTTCAGATTGATTGGCTCTCTTGGTATGCACATTGACACAGCTGGAGCTGTAGCTCTAGCTCTAGCTCTGGCCGCTGAGAAACAGATCCACGCGAAGCTTTGTGTGGGAATTGTTTTCGCCGAACTGCAGTTTGCACTTGCTGACGAGTGCCTGGGGACTGATTTTAAGATAAAAGCACAAGTCAGCAGCTCAGATTCCTGTCTAGTTCTAATTTAGCCGCTCATCAGATGCATCAAGTGAATCAAATATTATTAGCGAGACAAAAAACGAGAACAAGACCAATAAAACAGGCCCGAAAATTACAAAGAGGCTTGTTTACTTTTTCGAAAAGTGATCATCTTATTATGAAGATGTTTTTTTTTTTAGATAATCTTTAGCTGGAAAATTCTCGTCAAACTTATTAAACTGTTCCTATATCTTTTCATCGCTGTTTTAACCAGTTATTGTCCGATTAAAAAACCAAAATAACGATATATTTGAAAACTTTTTGTAATCGTTTAGTTTTATGATCCACTTTCTCCAAATGTTTCTCATGTTTTCAGCATCTAAAAGCGATAAATACCTTAAGCCCAATCCAAATGCTTATCATATGTACATATTGATGTGCTCTTTGACCCAATTTTTTGTGGCTGGTAACACACCCAGAAACCCACCAATAAACCCATCAAAGTTGTTCATCTAAATATTTATTTGTGTTTATTTAATATTAATAATATTTTTTCATGCGTTTATTTCTCAGTTTTGTTCTTTTTCAATTTGCATACAGAGCATGAAATAAATACCAGACAAAATACTCTAGAATAATAATTTATGCTATACAACTTGGTGCTTTGATTCTATTTAATTTTATATATAGGCTAAAGATACAAATTTGCTAATTGTGACTAATAACTCGATAACCAAAGCAATCAAATACAATAGTTTAAAGTTGAAATTCGCTAGATCATACATATATATTAAAAGTTCTTCACACATATCTATATAAAGAGATTAACATTAGAATTTGTAAGCTAAGAAATACTTGAAATATGCCTAAATATGCCTATTAAGAAACTTTAGGTTTTGTATATGTGTAGATGTCTGTATCGCAAATATATAATTAGTATATTATGCTATACATATAACTAAAAACGAAGCTTATAAATTAACAATTCCACTACTATATTATGCAAACGATACAGATAAGCTCTCCTGCATAATTTTGCAACAATTTAGGCTGGTCTCGTTTCGATTCGAATCGATTTGTTTCGTCTCGATTCGATTTCATTCCTTGTTGTCATCGTTCTAAAATACTCGTACATTTCATTTTGTTTAACCGAAATATTTGTTTATAATGCGTTGCATCTAATTAAGAACTCGACTCGCGCCGTTTGTTATACTTTTCAGATCGCGTATGCTAATTTTGGGTCTTCGTCGGCACCTTTTGCATATTTTTGCCATTTCGTTAGTTGTTTTAAACGATGTGATAATATCTTAAAAATAATATAAAATAAACAACACAGACGGCACGAACCTTAAACTTAACATTGAACGCACGATTTCTTGTTGTTGTATTTGGCATAGCGGGAGGATGGAAGTTGGACAGGTGGAAGAAGGAAGTGGGCAGGGGGTCAATGGTACATTTTATACAAACTTCAGCTAACACTATGCAACAAAATTTCCAATACCTATATTTTGCTATTTTTAATATTTTAAAAAAGAAGAAAGTATTAAACGTATTTTTCACTTAAAAATTTCTCACTTAAGAATTTTAATAAATGATAATCTATCATTTGAAATCTAATTTAAATTTCAATATCACAATTTGAACTGGCAAACTTAAAGATTTTTATTTTTTAAAAACCTTTAACTTCAAAATTTTGGTTTTGGGCCCTGTATGATAAAAAAAATTGTAAATGCAAGAAAAATATAATGTTTATAATTATTTTAAATATGATTTCAGAAATTTGGAAAATGAACCACTTATTAAGGGGAGAAATTATCCAAGTTCCAAAGTACATTAGATTTTAAATAACTTTTGCAAACTGTTATCGTTTTTACTCAATTTTGTTACATAGTGTTAACCCCAACGACTTTCTGTCGCCATTCTGTCTGTCGGTCAGTGGGCCAGGCTCAAACCTTGGTGGTTAAATCGAGTGCTGTTGAGGTGGCCACCTTAACGGACATGTTGGGTTCTGGCGGCGAGTCCAGGCGCAAACGCTTCGAGCCATTTGAATCCTGCATCAGTTCATTCAACTTGCGTTTGATGCTATCGTTGGCCTCATTATCACTAGTGTTACTATTGTTGTTGTTGTTGTTTGTATTGCTGTTGTTGTTGTTGTTAATGTTGTTGTTAATGTTTAGCTTGTGGGTTTGCTCTATGCTGGTCTTAACCGTCTCCGTGGTGCTATTATCCTCCAGCTCTGCGTGTGCCGAACCCTCATCGTCCTCATCCTCTACTGCTGTTATCTTGGACACTTCTTCAGCTGCCTCCTTATCGGCTGATCCCTCGTTATCACTGTAGATCTCGGTATCAGGCTCCTGGCAGCTGCTCTTGATGCTGCTGCAACTTCTGGAGCTGGAGCTGCCTGTGGTTTTCATGCTCAGATCAATGGGGTTGTCCTGCGCTGCCGTGTGAACATCCAACTGCTCCGTCTGCTGCTGGGCTGGCGAACGTGGCGGCGTCATGGACACCACCAAATCTTCCTCATCCTCCTCCTCCTCCGGTTCTAGTTCCTCCTCCACGGCCTTCTCACTGCCAGTGGCCGCCTCGCGTTCCTCTTCATCCGCCTCGCCGTTGCTCTGCCTGCTCTTCACACGCTCCCGCCCGCTCTCCGAGTTGGGCGTGACCAGCGCCGAGATGGAGTAATCCTGTTTGCTGTGCGGCGGCAGCTTCGTCGCCAGCGGCGGAGGACTGTGCTGCTGAGACTTGAGCACCGCATCCAAGTAGAAGCGTTTCGTCAGCTCATCCGCGGAGCTCGTCGCCGTTCTGCTGCCATTGGACAGCAAATTGTTATTGTTATTGATGTGGTTGGGACTGAGAGCCGCCTCCTCCTTGTGGCCGGTAAACGGCGACGTCGCATGCAGCTGCGGCCCGAAGCGTTGCCCACTCGCATTGCTCGAGTTGAACAAATGCTGCACTGCAGCAGCGGCCACCGCCGCCTGTTGCTGCTCGGGCGTGGGCTTCAGTAGGCCCTGGTGATGGGAGTAGAGCGCGGGATGATAGCCGGGAAAGAGCAAATGCGAGGGCGGCAAAAACGCGGGCGGTGGCATCACTGGCATCGTGGCGAGACCCGGAAATGGCAACGGCAAAAACGGCCCCAGATCCTTGCGCAGCTGTGGCGGTCGCCCGGGCGCTGTGCCGCTAGCAGTTTGGCTGGCATCGCCCGCGGCTGGTTGCTTGCCACCAAGTTGCAGCAACGAGTTGCCACGCACACTGCTCACCTCCACCGAACTGTCCGAGTTATGCGAGTCCGGCGAGCTGACCGAAGGCGAGGCGACCAGCGACGGAT
This sequence comes from Drosophila nigromelanica, assembly GCA_004149465.1. NCBI lineage: Eukaryota > Metazoa > Arthropoda > Insecta > Diptera > Drosophilidae > Drosophila > Drosophila nigromelanica. Next base: position 61,223 of record SCDS01000395.1, read on the forward strand.
GCTTTATACCACCGTAATCCCCACTGCCATCCAGTCCCAGCATCATTAGCTCCTCCTTGCTGCGCGGTGGTCCCGTCGCATACAGGCCCGGATAGCCGCCCGTCGCATGCCCCAGCATGCCCAGTGCGGCAGCAGCTGCCGCTGGCGCCGGCACGCCCGCCATCGTCTTAACACAGCCATTGGACGCGGCACCACCGGCAGCGTTGCCGGCACCGCCCGCCTGCTGACTGTTGTGGTGCGCCGCCATGGCAGCCACCGCCTGCTGCTGCTGCTCCTGCAGCAGACAGTGGATCTTGAACCAGTTGGAGCGACGCCCGTAGCGTGAGCCGCTCTTCGACATGCCCACCATGAGGCACTTCTTCAGGCGGCATGCCTTGCAGGCCGTGCGATTCTTTTTGTTGATGATGCACTCGCCGTTGTTCTTGCAGTCCGATATGGACGACAAATTGTTATACGAGCGGCCAAAGAACGACTGCAAACAGATTAAAATAAAAAAAAAATTAATGATTAGTTTGGTTTTAAGTCCAATCTGCATTCTATATAAATTTGAAAAATAATTTATTGTAAAAAATTTTGTTTTAACTTTTGTCCATTTTATGATTAATTTCTGTGTGGTATTTTACTGGGTTTCGTGTTCAACTCTTAACACTTGATATTTACTCTTCCCATTCATTCACAACTCTTGATAACAACTTGAGCTTCTTTTTCTACTAATCTATTTGTTTAATCATTGATATAGTGCAGCCTTACTCTAAACTCAACTAGTGTTTACATTTATCTCTAGTCTTTTCTTAAAGACCATGATGACTTTCCCTCTACACACATAGAGGGCGCCACTGCTTAGTTCTGTTAAGTTTTGAGAGCAAACAGTGACTTGAAGTTCAGGAGTTTCTTTAACACCCTGCATTCATTATAAAAAAGGCTATACTAAATTGAATATTAGATAAACAATTTTGATCAGCGTTATATATTACATACATATTTATTACATATTTTTATACTCATTGACAAAGTGAAAGAGTATATTGGTTTTGTGCAATGTCCGTTTTGCTGTTTGTCTGTCCGTCTGTCCGTATGAACGCAATTTTTTTGAATCTAGAGAAATTTTGGATATTTAATCGTGTGTACCCGCTTCAGATAAAGTGTTAAGGATTTTGGGATGTGCCCACTGGGGGCGTGGCAAACCGATAGCTAGAACTCCCCCAATTGCGACCTTGACATTCCGGCCACGCCCACTAGAATGCCCCCTAACGCCCCCGCCCTTAAAAATCAGATATGCCTATATCTCTCACAGTTTTTAAGCTAGAGTTACCAAATTTGGAAGGTAAATAACTGCTCACCTCCTTTGAAGATCGGTACAAACATTTCCGCCACGATTTATAATTGCGAAGTTTTGTTTTTAATCGATTGTGTTAGTCATAATTAGTATAAAAATCAACATTAAAGTCGATTCTGAGGGGGTCAAATTTTTCGTCAAAAATCATGCCAAAATT
>SCDS01000396.1:0-42073 GCA_004149465.1 Drosophila nigromelanica
TGCCGCAGAAACACTGATCATTCATTGCCAACTCCGCACTGCCGGCCGGTCAACAGCCAGCTGAGTGGAGTAATATGATCCCTTCGGTATGCACGCCAACTCGCCGCTAAAGAACGGCACGAGGCGCATAGTCAGCAATATGTCGACGTCACTGCGGGGCAGTCTATGTTTTATGTTAGCTTAAAAATTATTTTGTAAATCAGTTTAATAAGAACCCTGGTGCTTCCCAGTCGAATAAAAAATAACTAAAAAAAAAGCAAGTTCTATTCTAATTTATACGAACTGAATGAGACCAAGATAAGCTTTCTAACTTTTGTAGGACAGACGCGCATGGCTAAATCAACTCAGCTCGTCGTCCTGGTCAAAGTCGGAGATGCCTCCTTTTGCCTGTTACATACATTTGCACAAAACCATTGTACCCTTTTTCCCCATTTTCAATGGGTTCAGCGTATCAAAATATATGAAGATGTGAAAGTGGTCCGTGGGTGTGTGATGAGTTGTTAGATGAGGTCAAATGCCTTCAAGAGTTTACGGGCACGCAACCTACGTGTCATGGCGCCAGGTGGCTCAGGCTGCTTACAGGCTCTTTAGACCCTTCGATGGCAGTACCATACACTACCAAGCGCAACTCATAATTAAAAGCAAGGTTAGGGGAAGGGCAAACGCGGTCCTTTCTCAATTTAATTCTGCATTAAGCTTTGACGCTGCTTTAAGTAGGTTGGATGCCACTTACAGCGATAAACGCGCCTTTCACATCATAGAGCAGAAACTGGGAACCCTAAGACAGTGTAACATGAGTATTCAAACAAAAAAAGGTGAAATCGAACCACAATACGTATGCCTTTGCGGCAAACTTTGCGAAGTCACTAGAGGTCAAAACCAACAAGCAGGATCAAAAGCTCCAGGCTAGGTCAGCCAGAAAGCAGGAACAAAGGAGTGCAGCAGCCGCCTCAGCCTACGCAAAGCAGGGTGGGCAAGGAGGTATCCAGCAGACCTCTGCTAGCAACCAAGGGCCGGAGCCCATGGAGGTAGATACCTCCTCTAAATTTAGACAGCAGATCCCGCAAAAGGTGTTCAAGCTCAAAAAACAGGAAATAACTCCGAACGAATGACAGGTCAGTGACGACAAAGGGGATGACTTGTTACAAGATGACGGGTCCGCCGGCACATACGACAAAGCTGTTTCCTCTGCAGCCACTGAAATTGCCGACAAACATGACAGCGATAATGACTACGTCAATTTTTTAGGGGAATGTCCCTGCTGCCTTTCATACAAAAGGACGTAGCGGGGAAAACATTTAAAATTTAAATAGACACTGAGACTTCCAAAAACTACATTAAACTTTGTAGAGAATTAAAAGAGGTAGTTTCCACTCAAAAACCATTTACCGTAAATTCCAATCATTGCTCTGATACAATCTGAGAAGCAATTTGGGGTGACAGCTCCATTTTTCCTCCAAAGTAGTGACGGGTTAATTAGCCGCGACCTGTTAACACAGGTACAGCCAATACTCGATTTGAAGGATGGCTAGATCAATCTCAGCACCGGCACAGAACAAATTTTGTAATATAAGTGCAAAGATGTTAATTTCACGAAATTAAAAGACTAAGAGGTACCTCCCAATGCCAAGGCTAAATTTGAAAAATTCTAACTGCCAAGGCCAAGGTTTTTGTGTACCCAAAACGAGTCGCTGCCCTACAATACGGCCGTTCTTCCCACGATTAGAACTACAAATAATTTTTACAAAATTGCACCCATATGCTATGGGTGTAGCAGACTTTGTTGCGAAGGAGATGGAACAATTCCTTAAAACCGGTATCATCAGAAAGTCAAGGTCACCTTATATCAACCCGTGGTAGATAAAAAGGGCGTGGGCGAGCTTGGGAAAAAAGAAAACGTTAGTGGTGGACTTTAGAAAAACTTAACAAACAAAGGATAGCCGACATGTACCCAATGCCGCACATATCCATGATTTTAGCAAATCTAGGTAAGGCAGAATATTTTACCACATTATGCTTGAAATCTAGTTACCACCAGATACTGTTGGCAGAAACGGACCGTGAAAAGCCCTCATTTTCTGTGAACGGCGAAGAACTACGCATCTTTTAACTTTTTTTTGGATTAAAAAAATGTTGGCAGATTTTTCAGCGTGTCATAGACGATGTTCTCAGAGAAGGCAAATATAGGAAAATGCTGTTACGTTTACATCAACGTAATTGTATTCTCGGAAAACGAAAATTACCATGTGAAGCACATTGTTGCGGTCTTGGGGAATCTGTTAGATGCCAACAGGAAGGTGGCCCGAGAGAAGACCAAACTTTTTAAAGAAAGTGTTGGAAAGGTAAGAGCCGTACAAGAGTATGCTGAGCCTATAAATTTGTTCACGGTAAAGTCCTTTTTGGGACTCGCCAGTTATAAAAGACTGCATCCATATCGAAGCCGTTGTCCAATATTTTGAAAGGAGAAAATGGCTCCGTCAGGAAACACCGATCAAAAAAATTTCGATTAAACTAAACGAGGTGCAAAGGCACTCATTTAAAAAGTTAAGAAACATTTTCACGTCGGAACACGTCATGTTACTTTTCCCTGACTTAAAGGCGCCATTTGATTTAACAAGAGATGCCTCAAGTCATTTAACAGGGGCAGTTCTCTCTCAAAACGGTCGTCCGATAACAATGATATCGCGGACTTTAAAAGATGCAGAAGTCAACTACGCGACAAACGAGCGAGAGTTACTTGCGATTGTCTGGGCGTTGGGAAAATTCCGACACTACCTGTACGGCGCATACGGCATAAATATAGTTACCGACCACCAATCATTTGCATATGCGTTTCCGGAAAGAAACCCAAATGCGAAGATTAAGCGTTGGAAGGCGTTAATTGACGAACACAACGCTAACGTCAAGATTTAAATGCTCTAAAGAGTCAGTCCGCAAAATCTGAAGCGGCGACAGTACACAGCGTGGCACCGCTGTCATATACGATAGAGTTCACTGACAAACCCTTGAACTGTATTAGGAACCAAATCATAATTGAAGATGCAAAATTTCCGTTAACACACAGATTTGTGATTTTGATGACCAAAGTGCGCCATATAATCAGCTTCACAAACAAAAACGATGTCTTAAAGAAGGTAGTAAGCCCAGATGTTTTAAATGCCTTGCACTGCAGTTTACATGTACTGGCAAAAATACGGACTGAGTTGGTACTCACCTAGTTCAGGCAGGTTTTTAGTAAAGACGAAATGCTTGAAATCACCACAATGGAGCACAATCATGCACATAGGGCAGCTCAGGAAAATAAAAAACAAATTATGGGCGAATATTATTTTCCAAACATGACCAGACTTAGAAACTAGGTGGCCCTGAACTGCAAGGTTTGTGCAAAAGCAAAATATGACAGGCACCCGCGTAAGCAGCCCTGTGGTAAAACGCTAGTTCCCTCATTCACAGGTGAGCTTTTGCATTTCGAAATATATTCGACAGACAAACAAAAAAACGCAGCCTAGCCATCTAAGCTCCGACATGGTCATCGAAGACGGGTGAGCACAGATGGTATTGTAGAGCTACTAATCAAGGACACTTTCCTAATAACGTTCGAGTCAACGACACCCATAAACGGGACGCGGTATATCAATCGGAATAGTATACCGAGGCGCTCCCCTGGGGTTGCAATGTCGCCCATATTGAACGCCACCGGACATGACGGTATATTTTAGCATGCCATTCTTACACTGATTAAGCTCTGACAACTTGGCTACATCAGAGAACTCAGAGTAAAAGCCATAGAAAGATCGCCTCAATGATTGGCATACTGGGGACATTGATCACCTTCATCATTGTATATGTTCTCAAACAACATCAAAGAGAGATCAGACAAGCGCAAGAGGTCACCAAGGTGATTGCGGGCTTTGCCATAGCCGAGGATGGCAATGTCTTGAGAGGGGGAGCAGTTAACCAGTAACAAAGGGCACACGCCGTTGTGTGTTTGCGTACATATTTGTAATGTAAACATATCCACTGATCACGCGGTTTACATTCGCCGCTGTGCTTGCATTGTCACATAGTTGTAGCTTTGCAGAAACAGTGGTCAGTGGACACAGTTCTATTACACAGTGCGTAACAAGATGGCTTGCACATGGGCAACCAAGACTGCAGTAATCCAGGTTTTCTGATAAGATCAGTTTTCAATTACAAGTTAGATTTTAATTTGATTTTAAAGAGAGAACAATTATAAATTCTCATCGCTTTATTGGCAAGTCTCCGACTGGCTCAGGATGACGGATTATATCGATTTTTTGAGTCAAATGATAGACAGGTAGTGATAAATACGAAAACCCAGAGGCAATTAAACCTGCTTACGGATATTGGACACTCCAAATCTCTATGAAGGTCTGTTAGCGAGAAATAGAATGTTGATAACTAAGATTCAGAATTGGAAACTTACTATCACTCTCGCAAAGTCCAATAATCCAATAATAACAAATCCTACAATCTTCGATCACAATGACTTAAAAGCTTTATTGTCTGATCATTCCACAGAGATACCGATAATTAGCCTATTTGAGGCCTCCTCTGTAAAGGTCATCCAATCAAAAAGCAAGTCCATCAGCAAAAAACTTAAGATTTTACCTGTAGCCGAATGCAACAGCGAAATCTTGCCACTCACTAACTGATTAACCACCTACGCACCAATCTGGGTATTCTCTCAACACGACACCTGCGCACAAGGCGTACATTCCGGCGGGTCAGCACATTGTCGCTCTCAGCCGAGCCACTTGAAACTAATCACCGTTATAGATGTTGGTATTATATTGGTAAATGAGAGCCCGGATATAGTCAGCACAGATGAAGGGCCAGAGGTATCTATAAACGGATCCTACCTAATAACATTCGAGCGTACGGCCTTCATCAAAGGCGTAAAATACATCAACCAGCGCCAGACCTTAAGTAAGATGCTGGGTATTGCTGCTTCCCCTTAACATCAGCAGCCACGAGCCGATCCTTCGCTTGCAACTTTTGCAGCCGTGGGATCGCCGGTGACATGGTGCTCTGTGGTACTTGGACTTTACTTTTTGGTCAGTGTCCCCATCATTCTAATCCAACGACTAAGAGTTTCAAAGGAATTTGGGAAGGTCTTTGGGCAACTGTTGCTCGCATGTTGCTGACACAGCGCATCGCAAATAGGTCGGCATGGTTAATATTATTTTCTGTTTATGTCGCAAGAGCAGCGTTATCGCTTATGCTTAGTCGGCATGCCGATTGTTTACTGCAACACTTTGTTTAAAGAATGTAGACTCAGTCTACAGTCGCTGTAGCTTCTAATTTCTAAGTTTAGATCTGTACGAGACCTTTAACAATAAAAACATTCATTACTCAGACACTTGGCCGTTAATCAAATTTGTTATTAATAATATCATATTAATGAGCCACAAAGTTAGTAATCAAAAGAGGAAGTCAACTCATTTGTGATGTGACCTGGACCAGGTTACACCGCTGGACCACGAAAAATTTCTACGCTCATTGCGGGATCACTCTGTAACATAATTTGTACATACATATATTTTATACTTCAATCAGTTTTTTCTGTTGTGCGGCTGATGTAGAAGATTAAGAGGGAGTGACGAGTGATCAGATGATAAGTCGGGTAATGGCCAGTTACCAGTTTCGGGGGATCTTTTTGGTGACTGCAAAATCAGTTAGGTCTGGGGTTTTTTATGATCCGAAGACACATAGTCTAGCTTGCCGTTTGGCTTCATAGCCGCTTTTTACAGTTGCTTTTCGTTTGGGTTTACAAGACGAGATCCCCAATGCGCGTCCATAGCATTATAATCACCAACAGTGATAAATTGCTCACCTAGCGAGTTGAAGATCGTTCCTCAGAGATCGAATCGTAAAACTAATACCCTGGTATCGTGAGATTATTGTTATTTGTAAGATGCGTCTCTGAAGCAGCATTACTTCAATATTATTCTCATTTAATTACAGCATGTATAAGTTAAAGTTTGTGCCGTGAAACGCCATTTGCGTTCCACAGAGACATCTGTAGCGAAAGTATTGTGCGGTTTTTGATGATACAAGCAATAAATTAAATAGGTTAAACACAATAATTCGAATTCGTAAAAAATTCCGTTCCCTTTCAATTTCGAATTATCAGGTTTTGACTGTACTTTATGGGGTCGGATATGCCTTCATTTGCTTGTTACATACATTTGTACAAAGGTATTATAGCTTTTTGTACCCGTTTTCAATGGGTTCAGGGTATAAAAGCTACTTAAGATCGCTTGCAGCTTTACTTTAACCTTTGTTATAGAACCTTTAGAAATATTGTCGTCAAATGAACGCGATAATCTTGTTTTTTATAGCCATCGTCACAAAAAATTAGAGAGAACAAGAGGTTGTCCACTTGGCCGCTTAGAGGTAAGGTCTTAAGCCGATATATCGATAACAACGATTAGAATCAAATGTGTTATTCAGATAGCAGCTCTACCAGCGGCAGTATTATAGGGACGATTGACGGCATAGACTAAATATTAAAGCACTCGAAGGAAGGATATGCTGATCAGATGACAGACACATAACATCCACATACTCCATCCACAAACTAAGATTCAGGTAGTTCGCATTTCAAAAGTCTATTTTTAAATAACGATAAGAATTAAAAGCGAAGTTGCTTAACGATTAGACATAGATTCCCTGGGTGATCCAAGGGAGCCACCACTTATAGAGTTGTTAGCAAAGCTGCTCCAAAATATGGCAAGTTAATATTATAAAATATGATATGGACTTATAGATAAAACAATAAAAATATTGATTTTAAAACAAATGGTAATTTACCTGTGAATTCTGTATTTTGTTTTAGATCTTCCAAAACTTCAGGCTTGAGTTTACTATTTTGCTTTCCCATTTTTTTGAAGCTGATTTCATTATAGAGATTTCTTGAAATATAAATTAGTATTACAATGTTAATATATTATAATGAGTTTATATAAAATAATGTTTACTTTAAAACAAATAATTAAGACCCTTACAGATGGGTGTAACTGACCGTACTTGATCTTAAGAGGTAATGATTAATCTGTCTACAAAACCTCTGACTAGCTTTAAGAATGAGGGAGATAACAATTTTTGCGATTTGTTCCACCCTCAGTGAGCATTGCCAAAAAAAAAAATATTTTATCTTAAACGGTGATACGGTGAAAGTCTAACGGATAGAGAGCAAGAGACAGTAATTTTAGTGTATTCATGCTGAGCATAACTTAGCGTTTTATATAATTCTTTTTTATATATATATAAAACGACATATAAACGCCTACATAATTATGTCAGCAGAGACCACGAGACCTTCGATTAACCAAATATGCAGCGCATACATTTTCAGCCTTTAGCCACATCTTCTTCTTAGGTTAAAAGCACAGTTAATCACTTTAGTAAAGACGTGATAAAACTACATTCAAACGAAGCTAACAAAGCATGGTGACCTTGACAGAACGTCACATGGGTACACAAATAGTATATATCATATATAATTAATATATATTTAAGAATTTAAAAGTTAAAACGCATCGCAGTTAACATAAACTCTACGCATACACACCTGCACAACGCTGCTCGCAAACATGATTTCTGATTGGTCAAGAAACTTTAACTAAACATCTGAACTGAACATTGCAACGTACACATATTCGTGCAGTGCACAGTGCTATATTTGAGCAGCGCACAGTGACAGTCACAGCAGCTACATAATTTTTGGAAAAAACAACAAGACAAACATAAGCCCGACCGTTGTGCATTCGGGGGTTCATCAGCGTAGCCAAATGATGGGATGGCCCTGAGTAAATGTAAAAATGTCAAATGCCAAAAAAAATGCAAAGGCAAGCTTGTGCGGACCAGCACGAGCAACATGAAAGTCGGACCACCATCGTTCTAGTGGGCGTGGCCCGGATATCAAGGTCCTAATCTTTGGGGGAGGTCATCCGCTATCTACATACAATTGTCAGAAATATACATGTGCTATCGATTGGAACTGTCAGGTATAACGTTCCTACGGGGCGGGAGGGAGCGTGGCCAAATACATTTTTTTCTTTGATGTTTAGGGGAAAAGATATAGCCATATGCAGATATAGCCACATAGCAGATATAGTTATATCAGATATTTTAGCCAAAGCTAGAGTCACTAAATTTGGGTTATATATTGCTGGAAGGCTCCTCCAGACGTCACAGAAAAAATTTAGGGTCAGCCCCCGTCTCACCCCGCGAATCACGGAAATCTATATCTCGCACAGTTTGATCTTTTAAATTTGGTAGGTAGATAACTGGTCACTTCTGTTAGCGATGGGTAAGAAATATTCTACGTCCGCACTGCTTCCCGCCACCACAAATAGCGGAAATCTATATTTCGCACAGTTTTAAAGTCAGAGTCGCCTAATTTGGTATACATATATAGCCTAAGATTGCTACCTTCATATCCCGGCCACGCCTACAATAAGGCACCCCAGCCACCCGCCCCAAAATTGGGTTATATATTACTGGGAAGCTCCCCAGACGTTACAGAAAAATTTTTCTGGCCGCGCATCTTGCATCTCCATTCCGCCTCAAAAATCTATATCTTGCGTAGTTTTAAATCAAAGTTACCAAATTTTGCAGGTAGATAATTGGGCACTTCCTTTAAATATTGGTACAAATGCCCACTCCCGTCCCTGCAATTCGCAAAAGTCTATGTCTCCTACAGTTTTAAGGCTATGTGTATGTGCCTTTTACATGATTTTGCATGTGCCTTTTACCATGAGCTATTAGAATTACGACAAGAATCTTATTATACCAGCACAACCTGGCAATTTAACAATACTATAAGGATGTAAAGGAAAAGCTTACCTTGCTTCCATTCAAACTTAACATATCTAACGAGGCCAAATTAGCTTATTGCAAACTAAAGCTAACGGACTTTTCTCTGCGCATCCACCCATTAGATTTCAGCCCAGCCCTAGATTTACCTCATGAGCTTGGAGTACAATTTCAATAAACCAACTTACAAAAGTCTATGTCACTTATATTATGTAAGATCATCGCATTATGGTGTAATATTTTAACAATTCTATTAGTTTTATAATATACTATCCTCAAGTTCTCTTGTGGAACGAAACAAGGATAAGGTACCATCGTTATGTCCAGGAGGGACGACAATACACATCACACAGTGTGGGGCAGTCCAGACATCAAGGACAGCGATGAGTAACTCCTAACTTTCATACATCAATCTAAATAAAGAATCGCAAATGTCGTTAAACTGCCCACTTTTGTCGGCCCCTCTTCATTGAACTACTTAGAATTAAAACTTCTAGCGGGTGACAGTACATAAGTGGCGGAATAGAGGGTTCCTCCTTCTTGGATCACAGGTACATCCAGTTCACAGCAAAATTCGATTACACTCCTCCCCAAACCGCATTCAGAATCTGGACAGAAAGCGATATGCGCCCTTGTGGGCGCGCACTTTCCTGGCTGCACTAAAGACATGGAATCAAAGTACCTTACACAACTACGCAGTCTGCGATACCTGCAGACATAATCACCCCCAAGAAAATGCAATGGGCCATAGATTCGTTCACGAGCTACAAGTCCCCGGGGCTAGAGGGAATCTTCCCAATCATGCTACAGAATTGGATCATTTAGTGGCTGCATCATATATTTGAAGCATGTCTGAAGCTGGACAACGTGCCTGTGGCCTGGAGGACTGCACGAGTCGTGCTTCAGCCAAAAGCATGCAAATGCAGTCACGTGCAGCTAAAGGACTACAGGCCGATAAGACCCACCTTCTTTCTGCTGAAAGCATTCGAAAAACTACTAGAGATCCAAATAGAGATAAGGGAGATCAGTGGCGACAGCGCCAGATTCCCTAGTAGCAACCATTATATTTCTGGACATCTCTGGCGCATTCAACAATGTGTCAACAAAAGCAGTATTACGAGGCCTAAGAGCAAAAACATCCCAAACAGCAATAGACTACACAATCTGCACAGCTTCGGAAGAGTCAGTGCCGAGTGGAGGACCACTACCATAATGCGAACAGCATACAGAATTCGGACAAATAAAAATAAATATCGGTTCTGCGACCGATCCTACTCTACGGTGCGATGGTATGGGGGCAAACCACAGAAAAATCCACATATCTCAAGAGGATGGAAAAAACCCAACGGAAGGCACTCGACTACGTCACGGGGGCGCTGATGTCAACCCACACTAAAGCTCTAAAAATACTAATGTGCACTAATGGACATTCAAGCACAACTACTTGTATAGAAAACAGCGCAACGTGAAACATGAAGCTACAAAGCTTCGGTTGGCAAACCAACTTCAGAGAGAGAAATACATCAAAGGGACCGGACGACTGGTGTTAGGGACTGAACAAAGAAGCAGTCCACATTCACGGACGACTCAAAAATAAACTCGTGGGTCGGTGCAGCGGTGTACTGTGCAGAGCTAGAACTCAGGCTGCCGCACAAACTGCCCGACCACTGCAGCATATTCCAGGCGAAAGTCTTCGCCATAAGGAAGGCAGCGGAGGTAGCGCAAATGCTACACCGAGACCTCAAAAAGACTAACATCTTCGTGGATAGCCAAGCAGCGATAAAATCCTTGCAAGCATTTATCATCAGCTCCAAAAATGTCTTGGCAGGCAGGGAGGCACTAGATGACCTCACCCAGCCACCGAGATATTGGTGGTAACGAGATGGCAGACTACTCAGCGAAGGAAGGCGTCGCACAAAAACTCAGCAACCATACAAATCCCCGAAATATTGGTCTCTATACAGAGACTTTGAAAGGACCTCAGACACAGCAGCTAATACAAAGTAGAACAGAACTGGCTGCAAAATCTCTATAATGATGTACAAAACAAGGAATCAAAAACTCACTCACTTCCTACTGCACTACCAAGACGAGACTGCAGATTAATGGTGGGAGTACTGACTGGTCATTGTCTGGCAGCAGTTTACGCTAAAAAGCTGGGAGTAACAACAGATAAAGGATATCGGAAATACAAGGAACTTCGACTCAAGGAAACACTGGAACATTCTCATTTGCAGCTGCCCAGCACTTGCTCTACAGAGAGCCAAATACCTAAACGCTCACTGGCTCGCATCACTGGAAGAAGCGGCCATCAGTCATCCAAAAGCACTACTAGAATATTCCAAGCGCGCATGTATACTACAGGGCCCCTAAAACTTCCCAACGACCATAACATCCGACAACACTAAGGGCCCATCTGGGTCTATGTGAACGCAGTGAATGCAGCAGCGGTTAACCGGCCTAACCTAACCTAATATAAGTTCTCTTATAAGGTCACGATCCTGTAACCCTACAACTGTCCGCGTTCATTATATTGTGCTCTATGGCGTAATGCAGCTTGTCTTTTATCGTCAGAATAATATTCGCGAATGACACTAGCGTTCAAAGAGTATAATTGAACCGCAGCCATTATAGTCGACACTCATCTGTATAAAACAAAGTTCGCAAATAACAGTTGACTGTTTTCCCTTTGCGGTCTACCCACTAATATAACTGAAACAAGTAAGAACGCTGCAGTTAGACGTTACCGACTGCGTTCACAGTCTTCATTATTATTAATTAATAATTATTTTGAAATATTTTAATTTTTTTTTTGTAAATTGTGTGGGCGCCGGTGTGTGCGTGACGAAAAATTCGTGGCTCTATCTTAGAGACCATTCTAAAACTTTTTACCAAATTTGGGGACTCTATTTGCAAGTATTTTTGTAGGTCTTTTTTTATTCCATTCAGATTTGCAAAATTCATTGAGAAAGGTAAGTCACAAGCTCTAACAGACGACTCCCTTACATACACGCGTATAAACGCACAAGACTTTTGTTTTCTTTGCTCGTGACCAAACGGCCAGCGAATACCAGAGCAAAAGGGGGAACACAATTGGTTGTTTTTTAAGCGAATACCGATTTATTTAAGAGACGATGTGAACGGTTCATCTCTGACCCCTTCCTCAAAGGGTCCGTATATAACAGTTATTTTTGGACAACGAAAAAATTCAACTGCTATTTGAGAGCTCTGGTATAGAAGGTTCACTTTTATATACTGGCCAAGGTTGCCGAATAGTTACAATGATCATAGTAAGTTTCCTGGGATACCGGTCATGTTCGTGCTTAATATTACAGGCCACGAGGCATGCTCGACCTTCTACACTGGCTAAGAGAGATCCTTCAGTACTTAAAGAAGGTCAAGGATCTCATGTCACTGAATGGCGCCTTTTTTCCTTAGGTTTAGAGAGGGAATCAGCCGTCATGTCCATCTCTGGCAGTACATTTGGAAAAAGCTAATTGCGGAAAAAATATGGACGTTGGTAGCTAGGACGACGACAGGGGGAGTAGTTAGTCAATAAAACCACAGCCACAATCACAGCACACTCAAGCTGCCAATGGCTATTTAGTTTACGGCATATTGGTCAGTGACTGTATCATCAGCAAACAAATGTGCGAAGCGCTAACCCAAAGTTTTTATAAGTGACGCAGTCAGCACTACTGCAGACGAATGTACATGTCCTTCGCTGCTTAGCTTAAAAACATATTTTGTAAACTTTAAAATTTTGATTTATTACTAAAATCCCATTCGCATGTCACCGCTGCGGTTTATTTACATACGTACCTTTATATAACTTATTGAAACAAATAAAATGATGTTCAATATTTTTATATAATTTTAGTATAAGAAATATAAATTAAATATTTATACATTTCATTACTGATTTCATCAAATACACACATATTATGGGATATAAATATTTAAGGGGCCAGCATTTTAGACAACTCTTCATCTTGCAAACATCCTTTCAAAAATTCATCTTGAGTTAATTGACCATCATTGTTTTCATCCATCTTAGCAAATATATTTTTTGCACGCTCCTCTGCAGAATCAGCGGGACGATTTGATGAGCATGCACCTAGCATGTCATAGATTGCCTGAAAAAAAGTTATTGTCAGATTAAATCGAAAGAATTAACAAATTGTAACTTTTATAAATAGTGACGTCCATTTAATAAGAATAAGTCTTAAGTTTTTTTCTAGTAAGCTACTAAAGGCATTTCTTCAATGCCTTTCTTTGTCGTAAATTGAAAAAGAAAGAAAATACTCGTCTTCAAGCATATTCAAGTAATTTCTTGCTTAAGTAATTTTAGAAAGTTTCGAATAGCGGACATTATACCTAAGTAGACAACATGGAAATATATTAATTGGCCACCGAACAGGGACAGTTCACGATGAACCGTAGACTGCTGCTATGTTGTTGACGGATTGGAGATTTACCGAAATGCTTATAATGGTTGCAGTGCATAAGAAATGACCAACTTCAATGAAATTAGATAGATGTATATATACGCATTGAAAATAAAAAATTAAAAGCTAAAAAGCAAAAGGAAAAATATTTTAAATTTAATTAAATTGTAATATTTCAACTATTTATTAAAAATAATTTGACATATAATATTGTACAATTAATAATATAATTATTAGACTTTTTTTTAATAAAAGACATAAAATAACAAATATAAATAAAAAGTATGCAAAATAATGTATCCGAGTGTTCGAGGGTATCGCAAACAGTATCGCCAGTCACACCGACCAGCTACCAGTATTCCGGAAACCAGTCCGAAGCTTAGAGATGTGATTAGACATCAGACACTTTAAGAAGAAGGTGTGATAACATTTTATCTGATTGTCAGATCACCTGGATAGTGATCATAGTTCAAAGGTGATAGAATTGCATTTATCTCATGGAAAAACTATGTAGAACAAATTATAAGAATATATGAAGGGCACCTCACGTAGTATATAAGTACTTTTGCGGTACTCAACAAAGTAGTTGGCGATGCTTAGTAGTATTACACCTACAACGCCCCAATTAATTCGAAAACAATTTCCTAATGCCATGCGACTACTAATAATACAAGAGATCTAAGTCATGTAATCCATTTATGTGCGTTATTGGAAAGCAAAAAGACAGGATATACAGAAGAATATATCATAACAGAGCTGTATGAGAAAAGATTATCAATTTGCTACTTAAGGTGTTATCGGTGGGCGCACCCCAAAATCTTAAACAATATGTCTGACGCTGGTACACACGAGTATATATCCAAAATTTCAAGTCTCTATCTTCAATAGCGGCGAAGAAATTGCGTTTCTACGGACAGACAGCAAGACGAGTGCACAAACCCAATATACTGCTTTCACTTTCTGAATGAGTATAAAAATCATACGAGAATATATAGACAAAAAACCTGAAAAAAATTGCTTACAGTTTTCGTTGGGATCAGTTATCGGCTTAATAAACTTTCCATTTATATTTCAGAGACAATACCCTTAACAATTTGTAGTAAAGGTAGAAAGAAACTATAATAAAAAAGTGCGAGTTTGTTAACACCGAAGTAGTTTTTATAGGTTTTCCCAGGTAAGCCTAACGTTGAAAAAGTGTAAGTTGCAAAAGTTTCCCAAGACACTAAAAGATTTTAGGGAAAGCAAATAAATATAGAAAGTTTATCTAAGACTATATTAAGATAGCAAAAACCCAAACTACCTTCCTTTGGTCACAGAATGTCTCGAGTAAAGTAAAGATAACAATAGAGAAAAACACATTATTCGCGTTCTTAGTCTATGGTGAAGTAAAAAAAAGAAGTTACTCAGGAGTGACCGACTATTCGAATATCAGGTACACACAGCAAGCAAACAGACGCCACATACTGCGCCCTTCTTCTGTGAGAATTGAGAAGGCCCTATTCGGGGCCGCCCGATTACAAGATATTTTGAACCCTGTTACAGACACAAATTAACACACACAAATGCACGCCGCACGCACTTTAGTCGATAGCCGCATGTGGCCCCTTATATAAAAATATAATTCTTGATTTTATTCTAAACTAAATGTATGATCATTATTAAATTTTCAAGACTTATTAAGAGCACTGAAATGCATGTACAAACAAATTTGCATGTCTGTAGTATTTGATTTGACTTTATTTTGGTTTTTATCGATATTGGGTTGGGGGAGGTATCCAAACAAATATTCAAAATCTGCGTCTGCTTTACACGGTCATAACGCACCAAATTTGTGCCTCTAGCTTTTATAGTCTCCGAAATACAGCAAGAAAACAAAAGTTGCAATCCGTTTTTATCGATATTAATAAAACGGGGCAAGATATCGAGATATCGAGATATCGATAAAAATATTAACTTGTTCTGTATAATGATTAGGAGAATGTTAAGTCGAAAAGTTTAGATCCCTAGCTTTTGTAGTTTCCGAGATCGCTGCGTTCATATATACGATCAACAGACGGACGGGCATATGGACATGGCTAAATCAACTCAGCTCGTCGTTCTGATCAAGAATATATATACTTTGTGGGGTCGGAGATTCTTCCTTCTGCCTGTTACATACATTTGC
Organism: Drosophila nigromelanica; assembly: GCA_004149465.1. NCBI lineage: Eukaryota > Metazoa > Arthropoda > Insecta > Diptera > Drosophilidae > Drosophila > Drosophila nigromelanica. Next base: position 15,457 of record SCDS01000396.1, read on the forward strand.
AGAAAACCATTAGACCCTTTATACCCATTTTTAATGCGTTCAGGGTATAGAATACAAACCCGCATAACTTTAGAGTCCGATTTTTATAAAACTGTCAGAATTTAAAAATGTATCCAAATGTATCCACAATCCAAACCGCAAGGCTGTACCATACATTCCTGTTATTTCTATCTTAGGGGCGACTGACAATAGGTATCCAAAAAGTTAAATATTATATATCTGTGTATGCTTTACGAGAACGAACTAAAAAGAATGTTTTGGCTCTAGTTTAATTATTTAATTTTGATAGAAGTTTTAATGTAAGACAAAAGTGACAGAGTTTCGCAAACTTCGGACAGCACGATCAATTAAGTAAAGCACCCAACGGCCATACTAAGGAAATCCAACGTAGGGAACCAATGCTTAGGATTGTTTTCGTCAACCGAACTGTTAAAAGCTTGTGACAGCCGGTAAAACCATTTTTTCTTTTATTTATTTTAGTATTTTTGTTTTAAAATTTGTTTTTCTTTGCAAATTTGAAGCAACAATTTAAAATCTCAAATAAATAACAATATTCAAATATTTTAATGATAATTTTTCAAATCAAACAACGAGCAATTGTTTCGCAAACAGTGCGTCTGCTTTTTTTTTTGTTTTTGCTTACTTATTTTTAAAGTTGCAATATACGACATATTGAAATATTCGTATGCATGAAGGCGATCCGCTAATTTTTGAGGATCAAGGATCAAGCAAAACATAACCAAATTTTTCTTTACACATACATCTTTGATGCCACTGGCAGATTGAAAACATTTTTTTGAACCGGCCAAAGCCGGGTACAATATTGGGGTCTAATATATATCCTCGCATACAAATTCGAAGTAGTTAAAGTGTTAAAATAAAATAGTCAAACAAATTAAGTAAGTAAACAAATCATTAAGTAATAATGTTGAAATTACCTGAACAATTTTTGTCATTTCTTGAATGTCAATAACGCCATTGCCATCGACATCATACATTCTAAATGCCCATTTTAGTTTTTCTTCTGGTGTGCCACTAGAAGTAACATCTATTGCGAGTAAAAATTCCTGCAAAAAAGTTATTTAAAACCAATATATATATATATATATCGTTTCTGGACGCAATAAGACGATTCACCTGTATAATGTATGAATCTTTCACACAAATTCAACAAAAAAAAAACAAGGTCAATTTGGGAGCACCCAACTTGAAGATACTCTGAACGCAGCTAGGAACTCTCGTGACAAACAAATATTCAGACTAACTCCATACAACAACATGCACTGCTTGCACTACTCTTCGGAAAAAGCTGTTGTATACTTTTAACTCTAAAAAAATGGCAAAAGTTATCGATCATTTGAAAAAATTTTGATGTGCGCGTGCCATGGACGAGTCTAAATTCGAAAAGTAATAAGTCTCTATCTTTTATAGTTTCCGAGATTAACGCGTTCGTACAGACAGATGGACGGACGGACAGGACTTAATCAACTGGGCTGTTGATCCTGATCAGGAATAAAAATATTTTATGGGGTCAAAGATGCTTCCTTCAGCCTGTTACATATATTCTCTCAAAACCACTAAAATATTTTTATGAATTTTCAACAGCTTCAGGGTATTAAAAATATGTATGTTACTTAATGTACGATATTTCCTTTCTATTCTTTTTTTTTAACGTACGTGTTAAATATTTTACATAATTTAACCGAGCCAAGAAGTCAGAGTTTATATTTTCCATTGTTCTTTGTTACCTTAGTTTAAGTTAAGAAGTTATATATGTTAAAAAATATACTCAATTTCTAAGTGATCAATTATAGGGCAACTATTTCATCAGTTATTTCAGCTCAATTTTTTTCGGGCGAACTAAAATATAGTTCCTTATATCCATAGAGATAGATGGACAGATATGTATATAGACACTTAATAAAATTAAAAAATGTTTAAATATTGTCGTTTTTTTTGTTTTCTTTTTTTGGACTAACGTAACGTAAATTAAAATGTCTATTGTAGTTAATTAATAGTGTTAATTAGTATTAGTATTAATTAATTCATGTTAACTTATTATTGGAAAATATGTATAAAAAAATTATTATGTGTTAAAATGCTCAAAAGTAAACTAAAAATAATAAGTCAATTGAACACTATAATTAGAGTAAATACCTTAAAGTCAATATAACCATTTTTATCCATATCGAATGTACGAAAAACATGGTCACAGAACTCTTCCGCATTTCCAGATGGGAAAAACATTTTATACATGTCAACGAATTTTGCAGGAGTCAAACGACCATTGGGACAGTCTTGCTACACGAAAGATAATGTATTTCGTTATATTTTTAATCGTGTAATGTTAAAGGTTTTATTAAACTCACCTTAAATCCTTTATACCATTCTTTTATGGTAGCTTCGTCATAACGGGTGTGGGTTTTTAAAAACTCCATATCTTCTTTTGTTAGGCGATCTTTACTACTTAAGCACCCCATTGAATATGTAGATTTTCACTTTTAACAATTTGATATAAGTTTGTTTTTAATTTATCAATATTTAAAGACTTATGATTCAACTCGAATTCTATTACGCGTTTTCTCAATATTTTATTTTATGCGCGTTAACGTTTAATCAATATTAATATTTGTTAATAATATTGCATTATGTTTACGATATGTATTGAACTGTTTTAAAGTATTTACATTGCATTTTTATTTCGAGTGCTTTAGAAAAGATTTTATTTAACTATTATCCAGTAAGTTGTTAACGCTAAGTGAACCAAAGGACTAAAATAGATTGACTGATGCGCATGCGCGTAAATTATCTGTATACAGGCTGATTATTGAGTTACCAATTTTTTCTGTACACAGTAATAACTTGTTTTTCCCGTCATAGGGTTGCCAACTTGAGATTGTATTATCATTGTCATAACTTCTGTTGTTCATATAATGACTTTTGTTTAAATTTCTCTATAATAAATAGGAGAAGCTATTTTTATAAATAAAAAAAATTTCTTTTTAAATGTATAACAGATTATTATAGAGTTGACGTTTTGGTGGAAAACGGTTACTTGTCATTTTACGTAAAAATGTAAAATTTAAATATGACAGTTATGTTAGCTACATAAAAAACCTTTAATTATTAATTTTTGTTACGATATATTTGTGTTTCCTATCGAGTAAACTTGTGTCTTAGTTATTTATTTGAAAAAAATCCTCGAAGTTTTTGAAATATTCAGAACTTAATACGAAATCCAAATGTGAACATATCCCAAAACTGAAGAACTGAACTAGTAAAATACATATTTTTCAAATTTAATTTTATAAAATGGAATGTTTTATTATATTAAATAAAATTTTTACTTGGGTTTATAAAGTGCCTATTTTAAAATCGGTAAGCGAATTTTAAGATTCAATACAAGTAAAAATTTTCGTTACAGTCGACGCAAATCTAGTTCATAGAGTTATAAAAACTAAAACTGTATATAAGAAAAACAAGAAAATCTAAACCCAGCTGCGATCTTTGCCGTCTCAAAAATTTTACTCATACACATTAACGGACTGCGCATTTTTTCAGCGGCTGCGCTGCGAAACCTTTAACCTTTATCCAATAAAGTTTAAAGTTGATGTTGATAAAAATAACAGTTTTGGAAAATTCCCAATCACTCTCTCGCTTGCACTGTCCAACACACATTGTGTAAATATACATATATACGTGTTTACGGATCAGTAGTCTATTGCACATACACATGTAGAAATACGCAAATTTACATGTAAAAATGTGCTTGCTATACTTATTCTGACAATAAGCACATATCTATTTTGATGAGAATTGAGGTGGTACAAATGAAAGTACTAATTACACTAGGTAACAGACAAATTCTATGGTTTACCAAGCCTACTTTTTACTGATACAAATGGAGCCCCATAAGATGAAAAATTGTTCTATGGTAGTTTGCTATATAAGTTTTTTAAAATCTGTTTTTTTTTTAAGTTTTTTTTTCAGAGGTGCGCCTGCAGTTTTGATTATTATTCGAGAATGTCATAGCCGAAAAAACTTTACAATTCTTGAAAGCTAATGTATATCTAATCAATGAATCTATGAATAATTAATTTTAATCACTGGTTTGCAACAATATATTTTTTAGCTAAGATAACTATTATTTTTGAGCGGTATTTTTCACGGAGAAAAGACGAGAAGAAATTTTATATTGCTCTGCACCAATGTATAGTTATATTAATTGGGCGTCGTTTAAGATGTTAATCATTAAAGTCGATGGTGAGGCGGCTAAGCTTTTAGCATATCAGCAAACCTACTTTTTATCGCATTTTCAAGTTAATTCATTAATGACATAGGTTAAACAAGACATCGACATGCTGTCATGCGTGCAAAGTTAGTTTCGATCGGTTGAATGTTTGCAGTGCTTTTTCTTTTCTTTTTTCGACGAGTATGTTTAGGTTGTAGAGGGCGTCGCTGGGATATCAAGATCGCAATCTTTTGGGGGGGTCATGAGGTATCTACATACTAAGTATGGTGATTCTACCTTTGAAATTGTGCAAATATGAACCACTTATCGATTGGAACTGTCAGGTATATCGGTTTTTGCAATCACAGGGCGGGTGCGGCATGGCCAAACAATTTTTTCTGTGATGTTTGTTTCCTGCACCATGTTTGCAAAATGTAGTGACTCTAGTTCAAAAACTGTGGCAAAACCATTTCCGTTTTCTTAGGGCGGGGGCGCTTGGGGGCGTTCTAATGGGCATGTCGGGATATCAAGGTCGCAATCCTTTGGGGATGTTACCAGCTATCTACCTACTAAGTTTGGTGACTCTAACTTTAAAATTGTGGACTTTAGCGATATTTGCGATTTTAAGTGTTATCAGTTGGCGCACCCAAAAATCCTTATCAATTTATCTGGTTCGGGTACACAGGAAAATATATCCAGTTTCAAGTCTACAGTTTTGGACATCGATGAACATTGACCACAGTCAATTAAAATCTATGTTGCGGCCTTATTACGGTTTGTGGAATCATTACACGATGGGCGATTAGGCCTGGTGGCTCATACGAGAATCTGATTTAAACAGAAGGCCACGAGACTTGCACCAATTTGAAAATACCAATTTTATTACCAAACTCATACTGGAAAACTTAAATAACATGTAATACATTAAGAAAAAAATAGTAAATCGTATTTTTAATACAAATTCATTGATATGTATGATATATACACAAAAAAAATATGTAGCTCTAAAATGTTGTTATATGTTGTTGTTGCGATCTCACTATCGATTTCAATGATTAATATCGATGGATATTGATTAATCAACGCCTAATTAATGCAACTATGTAAAAACATGAGTGTGACCACAAGTGAGAAGGCTCTAGTCGGGACCGCACGACTAGGAGATACCCTGAACGCTGCAATCTGTCTTCATAAACATTTCAACCCGTTTGCAATCATACACACATACACAAATTCACACACACACATACAATGCACGCCGCATTTTACTCGGTAGCCGGATTTTGTCCCCTTCTATAGAAATTAAATTCTTTATTTTCTTCTAAACTAAATGTATGATCGTTATGAAATTTTCAGCTTGATATGTATGTACAAACCAATTTTCAAGTCTTAAGTATTTGATGTGCAATTTTTTTTAGCTGGTTTTATCGATATTTTGGGCGATTGGGGGAGGCGTCCAAAATCCGGAAGTCTCCAAATCTGCGTCTGTTTTACAGGAATAACGCATCCAATTTGGAACCTCTATCTTATTTAGGAGATATGCAAAAAAAAAAATTGGGTTAAAAACTTTTATATTGCTAAAAAGAAATCGGAAAAGATTATCGATCATTTAAAATAAACTTGATCTGCGTATGGTATATACGAACTAAATGAGTCCAAGGTTAGCGCGCTTTTATAGTTTCTGAAGTCATACATTCAGACAGACTGACAGGGCTAAATGCCATGTAGCCATGTCCGCTGTCTGTCTGTCCGTCTGTATGAACGCTGCGATCTCGGAAAATACAAAAGCTAGAAAGCTGATCTTGGTCTCATCCAGTTCGTATATATCATACGCAGAACAAGTTTATCATTTTTTTCGATAACTTGCTCCGTTCTATTAATTTCGACAAAAATCGATAACAAGCTTTCTTTTTCTAACAATATCTCAGAGACTATAAGTGCTAGAGGCAGCCAGACGCAGATTTTCATACCTCCGAATTTTGGATACTTCCCGCCAATCGCCCCCTATATCGACAAAACCATAAAAACCGCAAATCAAATACTACAGACCTGCAAATTGGTTTGTACATCCACTTCGATTATCTTAATAAATCCTGAAAATTTCATAACGACCATACGTTTAGTTTAAAAGAAAACAAGGCTTTCGTTTTTATAATGGGGGCTTACCGAGTAAAGTAAGTGCGGCGTGCATTTGTGTGTGTGAATTTGGGAATGTATGTAAGATTCCAAACGAGTTGAAATGTTTATGAAGCCAGATCGCAGGGTTCAGGGTATCTCCTAGTCGGGCGGCAACGACTAGAGCTTTATCACTTGTTTATACTCGTTCACGAAGTGAAATTAGTATATTTAGTTTGTGCAATGTCCGTCATGTCTGCCCGGATAAAAGCAACTTTTTTCGCCGTTGTTGAAGCTACAGACTTGACATGTTGCTGTGGTTATCCTCTTCAGACAATGTGTTAAGATATTTGTGCCACACCCACTGGATGGCTGGCAAGTCGATAATATGCCGATACCCGTAAAATCCCAAACCGATAAAAGGTAAAAAGGTAAAATACCCACAATTTTAGAGCTAGAGTCACAATTTTTAGAATGCAGATAATTGGGACCTCCCCTAAATATTGCAACTTTAATATCACTCTCAGTGGAAAGCGCCCCCTCCCTAAGAAATCGGTAATGCATACATCTCTAAAAAATCCAAATTTGGAATATATATTTTTGGAAAGCTCCTCCAAATATCCGACCACGTCCTCTCCTGGCACCATAACCACGAAACCGATATAAATAACAGCCCCAATCGATAACATGTGTATATTTCCGATAATTTTAAAGCTAGAGTCACTCAATCTGGTGTGCAGATAACTGGTTACCTCCCCAAAAGATTGCAATCTTGAAATACCAGCCATTCCTCATAAATACTATACGAGATACATTTACATCTATTAAAAATTTTGTCTTGTCAGCTCTCTCTCTCTCTCTCTCTCTCTCTCTAAGCAAAAATCCTGAGCTAAAACCAAGATTAACAAGAATAAATTCGCTATATAGACGCGAACCCTATGTGAGAGTGACAAGATGAGGTCATAAAAATTAAAAAAAAAATAGCAATCAGGCAATATTAAGAATAATTGCGCTATATAGACGCGAACCCTATGTAAGAGTGACAAGATGAGGTCATAAAAATTAAAAAAAAAAAAAAATTGTAATCAGGCAATATTACGAAACAAGTTGTATTAAAAACATTGCTTAATAAAAACAGCGAGTTAAAAAGCCGAAATGAAATTTTAATGTTATAGATGAAAAAAGCAATTTTTAAATAAACATATACCTTTTAAAGATAACTATTCAATTTTAATACCCTCCACTATAGTCCAAGAACGATGGTTACAAGTACAGCGAGGATAAAAACGTAACAATGTTCGACCGAGCCCGCTCTCCCGTCGACACAACTAGTGAAAATCTATATATCTCGCAGTTTTAGAGCTGGAGTCTCCAAATGTTAGTAACCCTCTTAAAGATTGGGGGAACATTTTCCCTCCCACGACCACTCTCGTCCCTCAAATCATGAAAATGTATATCTCCCACTGTTTTAGAGCTGGAGTCCTAAACTTGGCAGACATTTTTCGGATGACTTCATCTAAAGATTAAGTTAAAATATTTCCACCAAGCCCACACCCGCGCGCTCATTTAAATTGCAAAACAATAATAATTACGACCGTGAATGACAAAAAACAGAGTCGGAAACGCCTGACTGCTTAAAGTATACGCTTGATCACTAAATGTTCTAAGTGCGCGTGTGTCTCGTACGGTATTCAAGAACAGTATTATAAGCTAGAAATCACTCTTTATCCATATAATCTCCGTATTAGTATAGATAGACTTCAAATGTATTTAATAGAAAGCAATTTTTCAGTGTTTTGGAAATTTTCTTGATGTGAGTATATATAATGTGATAAGGCTGGTTGGTGTCCTACAAAATCGATATTGAACAGCTTGTAGTACCGAAGATTAAATACCCTTGCATATAGACATGTATATTTATATTTCAAGCTAATTCTGTTTTTAGACAATTGTATAATGACAAATGTTCTTACGCGTAGAGTACAAGTATGCATAGAAACAGACAGACACGGCTTTATTAACTCGGCTTTTGATACTGATCAAGAAAATATATACTTTATTACAGATATGCATGGTTATTTTGGGCTTGCTACGAGTCAAATATTTCAAAAAAACATTTTATTAAATAATAATAATATTTGCCAGGCTAAAATTACTTAGTGTTAAAATTTTTCATTAGAATATTAAAAGTTTCTAGGCCTATTGTCATATCAAGCAAGCAAATATTCGTGAAACAATACTTTTGAATAACTTTTAATTTGCATCGAATCAATAGGAGAAATACCACCTTTTAATAGTATGGTTAGTCAGACGTAATACTTATTTATTTAAAAAAGCTTTTATGCTTGCTGAAATTGCATAATAATTTCATGAATTCAACAGAAAGTTAAATTGATTTATGAATTGCACTTACGGACAAAAGTTGACTATGAATTCAACGTTAAATCACAAATTGATGAGGCCCAGCCGTTCTATGAGATTTCTCGTAATGTTAGATTTATTCAACAAATTTTCTAGCTGCTTGTGGGCGACAAAATAATAATTTTCATAAATTAAGTAAATAAACAATTTTAATTTTTAGTTTATTGCATTAGAATGTTTGTTTAAAGGTGCTGATTATCCCTACCGAGGTGCCACCTTCTTAATATTATATTATATATTACTTAATTTTGCGAAGAAATAAACGCTGCATAAGCAGGGTGATTATTAAATTTGTAATTGACAGAATTTGTAAATGCTAAAGCAATGATTTCGATCGAAACGCTACTGATAATTGACACAATCCAAAGAGAATATATTTTATAAGGGTAATATAATTACTTTTTATACTCGTTCACAAAGTGAACCAATATACTGTTGGTTTTGTCCAATATCTGTCTTGCTGTCCGTCTGTCCGTATGAACGCAATTGTTTTCGCCGCTGGGTACCCGCGTCAGATAAAGTTTTAAGGATTTTGAGCTGCACCCACTGGGGGCGTGGCAAACCGATAACACATAAAATCGACCCAGTCCACAATTTTCAAGCTAGTCACAAAACTTGGTATATGGATAGCTGACGATTTCCCCAAAAGATTGCGACCGTGGTATCCTGGCCACGCCCCCGCCCAAAAAAATCGGATATGCCTATGTCTCCCACAGTCCAATATTATATTTTTATTATTTATATATATTTTTAGATATAGTCACCAAATTTTGCATATATATTGCAGGACCGCTCCCCAAAACATCACAAAAAAATTGTTGGTCTGCATCAGCTCAAATCAATAAGTGTTTATATTTGCACAATTTTAAAGAGTCACCAAATTTGGTACATAGATAGCTAATAACCTCTTTTAAATTTCTAAAACCCTAAATTTTCCAAAATAATAATATTTAGGACCGTGAATGAGTATAACGCAGTCGGTAACGCCCGAATGCAACGTTCTTATTTGTTTTTTTTTTAATTTAACGCTAATTTACATCAAGTATTATCCAAAATATCACAAAAAATTTAAATATAACTGTCTAAATTTCACATATTTTTAGTTTTTACATTTTGAAAATATGAATTATTTTTTTTTGCAATTCGATTACGAGATGAATGAAGATTCGAATAAAAACTTGGTTTCAACCAGGTTCAAGAACAATGTCTAGCGCAAAATCATCGTTACGATTCGCGAATCAAGGCAAATAATATATTTTACATAATACGTACATTATTTAAATTAAATAAATTTATAGTAACTTACTAGGTACACACAAAATGCAATATGTAGAGACATTTGTATACAATTATATATATAAAATCAAATAAATATTTAACAATTGACTTACAAGTCTGTTCCGCCTTAGACATTTTTTTTTTAGCAATTTGACAATTGGAATACATCAGCAACACCAGCCTTCCATATAGGAAGATATTTTTACTGAAAAGAGAAAAAAGAAATCAATAATATAACTCGTCTTATAATCAAAATTTTCTTAAACTTACATATATTTTTAACATATATACACCTCTATATTATGAGAAATTTAAAATAGATTCGAATGTTACTCCTTTATTTCTATTGATATAAATATATGCATATTTAGGGTCGGTAATGAATGTACATCATAAGTGCGCTTTACAAAATTAGTGTCAGTGATTTTAAAAAATTTTGAGGTCGGTGTGGTAGATGGATTGTGAGTTGTGGCCAGTCTGTTTTATATCGCCCTATAGTGTATGGGTTGCCTTTGCCGAATTTATACATACATTACTTCGCTGAATAAATATATAATTGGAAGTTTTAAAATGGGGAATATACATTGTATTACAGCGTACGTACGGATAACGTTGATTTGTGACTTTCAAAATGCATTTATTTCAGTTAAAGTAAGAGGACACAACGTCTTTTATAATAAAAGGGCAAAAGATCCTGATATTTGGGTTGATATATTGATGAAAAAAAAACGGACAGTATTAACCACGGCTTTGTATAGTAAAAAGGAACTCAGAGGAATCAGAATTTCGAAAATGTTTGTGTTATGTATCTTGTATTGTTTATCAAACGAGAAAAAAATATTAATAAACAAATTACAGAAGCATTGTTAAAAGGTTTGATTTATTTAGCAATATAGGCAATTCTATGACAAAAAAACGATGTTGAGCTGGTGAACAGGGAACTACCATCTGATTGTATATTTAAGGACATGCATTTGACGGTGTATGTAAATAGAAATATATCCGACTATAAATACCATCTAGTGTAGGAGTCCGAAAAGGTGAATATCAACATTTAGTATATACTTCTATGTATAAATATAAATTTTATATATTTACACATGCAAATGATGTTTGATGGTTAATCAATTAGAAATGTGCGAACACAAATATATACACTTCTAAAACATATTTCATACCTGCGAAATTTACCACTTTAACTAAATTTGCTATACACTCGTAAAGTAAACAGTTTTATAATGTATTTAATGGCAAAACAATCTTTGAGCAAAACACAATCAATACAATAATTTTGAGGGTGGCTATTAGGGATGCTGAGATAGTATCGATAGATATCGATATCTGAAAAATTTACCGATATTTTATAAAATATTGTTGACATACATATATATTCTATGCTTTCATTTCCATAAATATTTAAAAGAAAATATAATGGCAACAAGGCAGATCAGTAAAACTCGTAAAGTCTAAGACCAAATAATGTTTTTAATTTGTTGACAGTGCCATAAATCAGTTACAAAAAAGATTAAAATGCAAAAGGAAAAGCTTGCGCGCGGTTATTATGTAAATATTTATGTAGAATCATGCTAAGAGATAACTTGATCTCAAAAAAAAATCCTAAACTCCCCCTCATTAAGGAATTATTCAGTTTAACACTAACATTTTTGATCGATTAAGTCGTCGATAGTTGTGTACATGTATACATATGTATGTACATATATATATGATATGCATTTAATATTATCAAGATCATATGTACATACATATATGTAGATACTTTATACATAAAGCTTTAGTACATTTTTGCCCAATAAGTAAATATATACAGTGGATAACATTAATATTCGGTTTTTTATTTTTTCAACTTCAAGGAAGCAACAGTTCAGACCAACCGTGAAACACGGCGTTGGTAGTGTTATGGTTAGGGGCTGTATTTCCCAAAAACGAGTGGGAAATCTTGTGATTATTGATGGCATAATGACCCAGACACCTAAACCTGAAAATTTTGAAGGAAAATTTGAAGCGGTCACCCGGGAAAATGGGTATTGCCGACACCTTCAAGTTGTATAAGGACAATGACCAGAAGCAAAGTCAGACCTGGTTGCTTTATAACGGCCCAAAAAACTTGGAAACGCCGCCACAATTGTCTGATTTCAATTCCATAGAGAATTTTTGGAGCGAGTTGGACCGCCGTGTGCACCAAACGTTAACATAATCCATATCAGAGTTAAAGGAACGGCTTGAGGAAGAATGGGTCAAAATTGGACACTAGTAAAATTTTAAAAAAAATATGCCAAATATTAGATTTAAATATACAAAATATTAGATTTAATTTTTTCTCTAGATAAAATAGATATTTTATACTTGTATAAGAAAAAACCGAATATTAGAGTAATGCAAATTTTGGCCTTTTTTGTTTCTGTTTTTCTTCTTTAATTTAAAATAAAATTCTAATATATGTACCTCTATGAAAAGCTAATTAAACAAGCTTTAATATACTATTTTTAAACATTTTTTCCTTTACATTTAATTCGCGTTTGAAGTTGAAAAAATAAAAAACCGAAATATTAATGTTATCCACTATATATATGTGTTTTCAAAATACTTCAGTCTTGAAAAAAACTTATATTGTTAGTTATAAGTTAGATTGCGCAATACGCGCTTACAGAATAATAGCTTAAAACAGTCCAGATCAGTCTTAAATATTGTAATTTGTAATTTATGGCGACGGGAGTGGGTGTGGCTGAAATTATTTACCTGCCAAATTTGGTGACATGGGAGATATACTAGATTTGCACGGTTTGCCCTCCCCAATATGTGTATGTATGTTGACTTTTTACCGTAACTAAAAATTTTGTATTGCAATATATAGAGGAGGGCATCAGTATCCGGTCGCATCAAAGTATTTAGCTTAAAAACTGATGAAGATATGTTAGAGTTCTGAGATCGAACAACGTTTATTTGTGAATAATTATAACAGAGTTTTTGTGTGAATGAATTTATTATACGGCCGGCCCGACTTGCTTTTGGCGGCTTACATTCTCAACTGTGACTGTGCGATATCGACTATCGATATTGATATACTGTAGTTGCCAGAGGATGGAGGTGTGGCCAGATGCATTGCCAATACTTCCCCTCAGATGGCTTCTATGCAAATATCATGTTTTGACGTTGCTTTGACCTTTGGTGAATACGCCTGCTGGCATCTCAGTTGTTGGGACATATATGATGGAAATATTATGCCTTTCTACCGCTTGACGAATGTCAACATGCTTCGCTTGTGGAATATAGGATTCCTTGTGAGTTGCCCGGCTCCTTGGTTGTCGTTGTAGATTATAGTTGTACGGAGTTGGTCCACAAATTCTTGCAGAAAGCTTCTCAGTTGGACGGCTTGTTTTGAATACTCGGATAGCGCCATGTACTCCACTTCTGTGCTGGACAATGCAACGGTTCGTTGCTTTCGACATTCCCAGGACTTTGCTGCGTTTGCCATTTTGAATGCAAAACCTATAAAATATCTATGATCATCAACATTTGCGGCCCAGTCGGTATCAGCGTAGCCGACCATATCTTTACCACTTCGACTGTAAAGCAACCCATGATTTTGTGTGCCCTTTAAATAGCGTAGTACGCGTTTAGCAGCGACCCAGTGTTGCTAAGAACGTAACCGCATGCGCAATATCAGGACGTGTTGAAACTGCCAACCACATCAAAGCACCAACCAAGCTCTGATACGGAATTTTTAAACTTCATGTTTTTCGACATCTGATCTTGGGCACATGTCGATGGATAGCTTTTCACTTGTGTTGATTGGCGTGCTTGCTGGCCTGCAATCCTCCATGTTGAACTGTTTTAAGACATCTTTTATGTACATCGGCTGACTAATGAAGATTTTATGATTTTCTTTATTTTGTTTGAGTTAAATTCCCAAACAGTACTACAATCTTCCCAAATCTTTCATTTTGAAATTGCTGGACAATTCTAACTTTAGTTGCTTAAGCATTTGATCATCGTTGGTTGCAACTATATGGTCGTCAACATAAAGTAATACAATGATGATCCCGTTTCCTTCCTTTTTCAAATACACGCAGGAGTCTGCAGAAAGCAACTTGAGATTCATTCTTTTAGCTTGTTGTCCAGTTTCTTGTACCATTGGCGGCCACCCTGCTTTTTTCCATACAGAGCCTTCTTTAATATCCAGACCTTTCCTTGACTATTCATATTTTTTTCTTTGCCCGTCAATATCTCGTCAAATACAGGACGAACGCTTATGTACAATTTTTCATCGATATCCCCGTTCAAGTTCGCGCTATTAAAATCGTATTGATGCATTTCTAGACCCAATTCGACAGCTAGAGCAACTATGGTTCGTATTGATCCGATTCGAGCTACTAAGGAAAATGTTTCATTGTAATCGATACCTTCTCGTTTGGTGAAGCCTTTTGCAACTAGCCGCGTTTTGCTTCGCCGCGTTTTGCTGTCAAATCTCTCTTTCTGTGAGCACATATGGGATGTTTCTCCAGAATCAAGACACCAGCCCTTATACTCATAACTTATTGAGTTAGCTTCAACTATTTTCATGCTTTGATTTAATTTACTAGAATTGTTCACATTTTGGCCTTTCACTTTACACTGAGCAGCCTTGTGGCCTATTTTTCCACATGTATAGCACTTGAATTTAAAATTTTCTTTCAATGTTTCACTCACTTTCTCACTATTTTTGCGGGCAAATAATGCTTCATGCGACGAATTGTTTCTGTTGTGGGCCTTATACTCATCTAATAGTTTTATTTCAGTGCCTCAGCCGATACTAAAGTGTCGCGTGTTTCGATCGCAGTACAAAATGTCTCGTATTCTTCAGGACTGCTATGTAATAGCAAGATTGATAACAAATACTTGACGTTCACTAAATCGACTTAATTTATTTTGTCTATAATATCAAAAAACTTATCGATGTGATCTCTCATAAAGCTGCCTGAATCTAATTTCAACAGAATTAGTACTTCAAAAGGGATGCTTTATGCGCTGGCGCCCTGGACTCGTAAATGTCAAGTAACTTTTTCCACACATCGTTTGCAGTTACACAATTTTTTATATGTTTCAACTCCGTTGCTGACACGTCCAAAATCAAGTCAGATGTTGCCTTTGCATCTTCAAAGTTCCATTGAACACTATTTTGTTCTGTCTGTACATATATCCCACTCACACGTATCGTTTTTAATTGTAAGCGCTTGGATTTGTATTTTCCATGTATCGAAATTGTTTTTGCCCAAAGGCTCTATACGTACGCTTGATTCACTCATTTTTATTCAGTATATTCTGCTTTACACTTTATTTGAATTGTTCAAAAAGATCACAGTAACCTACTATGTATGCATGTTATCACTTTGCTACACAAGCAACACACAGCCTGTGATACCGAGTTGCAGTTTTTGTGCGTCCTCGCTATGCTTCACAACCAAAAGCGACATTAAGCTACACAAACGACAAGCGACAACGCGGCGCCAAACTACAGTTTTTGCAAGTGTCTATGCTGCTACAAAAGCAACAACCGTTAAGTTTTATGTATTAATTTTGCAGTTCTTTTCGTCAAAACTAATTTTACTACAATTTCACACTTTTTCACATGTACATAATGTTTTCTAATTATCACAAATCTCTTGACGCAGTAGAAGCGTGCTGGGATCAAACTTCTGTTGGAGCTCTAGGATCAACCAACGTTTATTTGTAAATAATTAGAATACAGTTTTTGTGTGTATGAATTTATTATACGGCCGGCCGGACTTGCTTTTGGCGGCTTATATTCCCAACTATGACTGTGGATAGATGGATGGATAAGTAGGCGGTGTGGCCAAATGCATTTCCAATAAGATATATAAATTTTATCAATTTAACAAGTCCCCATTGTGCGTTGCTAAGAAATCGTTAAACTATCTGAAGCGGATTTAAGTTAACGACTGCCCCTCGCGCATAACAGTTTGACACTTTGTTGTCAACCTAAGCATTGGTCAACCATTGCGCGCATGTTGCTGACACAGCGGATCGTTGATGAGCAGAGCGATGATCGAATTGGTCAGCGTTATCGCATATGCTTAGTCGGCTTGCCGATTGTTTATTGCAACACTTTGTTTAAAGAATGTAGATTGATCCAGCCGCTGTGGCTTTTTATTTCTAAGTTTAATTCTGTACGAGACCTTTAACAATAAAGACATACATTGTTCCGGCACTTGGCCGTTAATCAAATTTGTTATTAATAATATCATATTAATGAGCCACAAGGCCAGTAATCAAGAGATGGCGTCAACTCTCCAATATAATCTTCGTAAAAAGCTATTAAAATATGTGAAGAAGAAGAAAAAAAAAGTTTATTTGTCTCATTGTGACTACAAGTGTGTGTTGTTGGCATTCGTTTTTAGTTTCGTTTTTCCTATAACTTTTTTGTTTTTTAATTTAAAATAAAGTTAAGCCAAGGCTTCATGTCTATTATGTGTTTATAATCGGCCATTAAAACTAAAAGAACATATGGTGTCCACAAGAGAGTTTCTAATTGTTTTCTTTGGCAAAGTGGGGCAACAAAATACAAAGCCATCGAGAAACCCATCCAGAAGACAGTAGTTTTGTCAGACATGGATGCTAACCAAATTCAAACGCCGATTGCCTACGCAGTAGGCCAAGCTTTAGCTCAGCAAAAACGGGAATTCAATGCGCAGCTAAACGCATTAAGAACTCAGATGGCCTCAGTACGTTTAGAAGCTCCCCAATTAGAGGTGTACCAAAGTATCACAGTAGATCGTGGAATAAGGTGCGAAATACCTTTAAATATTGTAAAGTCTGTCCCAGAATTCAGTGGTACCCACAACGACTATGTTTCGTGTAGGCAATCTGCCACAGACACCTATAAATTGTTCAGGGCTCACGCGGGCAGCTCCGCCCATTACCAGGCCGTAACAATGATTCGGAATAAAGTGAAGGGCTTAGCGAGAGCCCTGTTGACGTCGCAAAACACAGACTGCACTTACGCCGACAAAATGTCGCTTCGGATCCTATGACAGGAGCTAGAGATGGTCCGCCAGGGTGAGTCCTCACGTCGTCACTAATAAAATTATCATGACACATGTGGCAGACAAGGCAAAAATGCTCAAGTTGCTTGGGTTTATAGTAGCCAAGGGTGGTGTAAAGACTGACCCAAAAAGGTGAGAGCGATATATGGGTCTTGGCCGATTTTTAAAGGAGGTGACCAATTATCTACCGTCAAATTGTCTAACTAATAACTCTAGCTTAAAAACTGTGGGAGATATAGGCATATCCGGTTTTAAAGGGCGGGGCGTTAGGGGCATTATAGTGGGCGTGGCCAGTATATCAAGGTCGTTTTTTGGGGGAGGTCTCCAGCTATCTACATACCAAATTTGGTGACCCTAGCTTTAAAACTGTACGAGATATACATTTTTACAGTTAGTAGGGCTAGAAGGGGGAGGGTGGGGTCGTGGCCGGAAATTTTTTTTGTAACATCTGCGGGAGCTTCCCAGTAATATATATCCCAAATTTGATGACTCTAGCTCAAAAACTGTGAGAGATATAGGCAATTCCAATTTTTTAGGGCGGGGGTGCTGGGGGCGTTCAAGTGGGCGTGGCCGGGATATCCAAGGTGCAATTTGTGGGGAAGGTCACCAGCTATCTACATACCAAATTTGGTGGCTCGATCTTAAAAATTGTGCGAAATATACACGTGTCATCGATTTTGCGATTTGAGGTGTATCGACATGTTATCGAATTGCCAGCCTCCTATTGGGCGTGGCACAAAAAACTTAACACTTTGTCTGAAGAGGATAGCTACAAGTATATATCCAAAGTTTCAAGTCTCTATCTTCAAGAGTATAAAAACGTTTTAGCCTCAGAAGACATCATGCTTAGCTATTTTAATTTCTAAAAGCCATTCGTTCTTACGACGCATGCATCTGCTTACGGTATCGGTGCGGTACTGTCACAAGAAGGCAGGCCCATCACAATAATATCACGAACTTTGAAAGACAACGAGTCCCATTTCATTAAAAACGAAAGGGGACTATTGGCCATAGAATGGACAATAATACCTACACTGATCACCAAAAACTTACTTTTGCTGTGTCAGATAGAAACCCAAACGCAAAGATAAAAAGATGGAAAGCGTACATCAACGAACAAGCGCTAAAATCCATTATAAGCTAGGGAAAGAAAATCATCTCTCAGACGCCCTTTCTCGACAACACATCATTGTCCTTTTGACAAAGTTCCATTATTGCAAACGCATAGTAAATGACATAACCGACAAAACGAAAAACAAAGGGAGATAATAGTGACAGAGCACTCATAGAGCCGCACAAGAAAACGTTATGCAAGTTCGGAAAAAATAATACTATTTTCCGAAAATTAACAAGCTGTCTGTTTTCATTAAAGGGAGGGTGGTCTATAAAGACAACCTAAAATAGCGTTTCTCTACAGAATAGCTATAACTAAATTTTTTTTATCGGTTTTTCATTGCAGGGTTATTGGCTTGGTTATCGCCCTGCTGACAACAGCAAATGCTCGCATCAACGACTATTCTCACTCCAGGTACATACTGATAGTTGAAGGGAATGTACTGGTATGGCAACAATGAGACAACATTATAAATTGTAGCAATTTAATGGAGTTCTTGGAAATAATAGTGGAAACGGGCAGGTTGTCCGAAAAGTTTCCGCAATGTCACATGCGCAAGCTACTAGACGTAGATTTAGATCACGCCAGGAGTCTGTTGTTCGTTTTAAGGGTGCATCATAGAATTGCCAGAAGTTTTAACATCCTACACACGACACTCAAGGTTGTAGCTGGTACACCAGACGTCGCAGACTGAGATGGATGACGGAGTCAAAGCTGATCGACTCAAATAATAGGCAGGTAGTGATAGATACGGAAACCCAGAGGCAAATAAACCTGCTTACCGATACCATAAACAAAATTTTTAAAGCAAAAGGAAAACAATTATTGGGATGTTCGACTCTCTTTGAAGCGCTGTTAGCATGTCATGCTCACTATCACACTTGCAATGTCAAACATCATAAATCCTACAATCTTCGATTACAATGACTTAAAAGCTGTATTGTCTGAGCATCCCACAGAGATACTTATAGTTAGCCTATTAGAGGCCTCCTCTGTAAAGGTCATCCAATTAGCAAGGATAGTCCATATTATTGTTAATTATCCGAAAATAAAGTCCATATGCAGAAAAGTTAATATTTTACCTGTATCACATAAACAGGAAGTATTCCAAATAAAAGATGGCATCCGAATGCCGAATGTAACAGCGAAATCCTGCCGCTCACTAACTGTAACGTAACCACATATGCAGCAAACTGCGAATTGTCTCAACACGACACCTGCGCACGCGGCGTACATTCCGGCGGCACAGCACATTGTCGCTCTGAGCCGAGCCACTTGAAACCAATCACCGTTTGGTATTACAGTGGTAAATGTGAGCCCGGCAAGAGTCCGCACAGAGATATCTAAAAACGGATCCTACCTAATAACATTCGAGCGTACGTCCCTCATCAACGGCGTAAAATACATCAACCAGTGCCAGACCTTAAGTAAGATGCCGGGTATGGCTGCTTCTCCTGTCGTCGAGAGCTTCAAGATAGACGAGGAGGCCCATGTTTCAAGAGGAAGAGTAGTTAACGAGTGCCCCTTGTGCAGTTTGACACTTTGTTGTCAACCCAAGCATTGGCCAACCATTGCGCGCATGTTGCTGACACAGCGGATCGTTGATGAGCAGAGCGATGATCGAATTGGTCAGCGACGCTAATATTATTTTTTAGTTTATATCGGAAGAGCAGCATTATCGCTTATGCTTAGTCCGCTTGCCGATTTTTTTATTGCAACACTTTGTTTAAAGAATGTAGACTGAGCTCAACCCGCTGTGGCTTCTTATTTCTAAGTTTAGTTCTGTACGAGACCTTTAACAATAAAGACATACATTGTTCCGGCACTTGGCCGTTAATCAAATTTGTTATTAATAATATCATATTAATGAGCCCCAAGGCCAGTATCAAGAGAGGAAGGAAACTCTCTAACATACTCTTCGTAAAAAGCGATCACTACTATCATTTGTGAAGTGACCCGGACCAGGAGCTTACGCCGCTGGACCACGAATTAATTCTGCACTCATGGCATAATATAATTTAGACACGTGTGAAATTTAACAAAAAAATGCTGCACAATTATATTATTTAAGTTAACGCAAAAATTGCATTTTGTCACACGCATAACGCTGGCACATCAGTTCAGTACCCCCACTACAATGGTCAGAAATGGTAACTTGATACTTGCCTATGCTGCAAGTGGAATTTTATCATTATGCTAAGCCGGCACGCCCCCGAAACATTGTAGCTTCATGCTTTTCCCTTCGGCTTTAATTACATTTGTATTTAAATATGAAATTCAGTTTGTATTTGAGATTACTTAAGTCAAGAATAAAATTACATTACTCCGGCACACTACCGTAAATACGTTTTGTTATAACTGACAACTCATTGCTGAGCCACAAGGCGAATAATTCAAGAGAGGGGACGAAGTCAAGCCCTCCACCATAATCTTCATAAGAAGCGGTAATAAACTTATTACCGATAACTACGCGGTAACCACCGCGAGATCAACACTCTACGTAATTGAACCATCGCTAGACCACAATCTTCATAATTGGCGTCTAACGAAAAAAGGATCTATGTCCGTAATTTAGAATCAGTGTCCGAAAAATATGTAAGTTCAGTAAAATTTATTTTGAATCGCATACTTAGAACGAAAATTCTTAAAGATTTTTTGCTGAGCTAAATGTTTATATCAAGTCTAAAGTGAATATATCAATTGCATCGTAAGGGTTGAAATGAATTAAACAGAATACTTACATAATTTTCTTTACCTATCGGTTCACATTTGTGCGGTTTAGCAAAAGCTAAATATATTATATCATAACAATAAGCCCTATGTGTAGGTGTAATAGTGCTTATAAGCCGATTTGAAGAATTAAGATACATTAAATTCGAGTACGATAGTGACGAACAGTGGGACATAGAAGATAATAGCCAACATTATCCAAGAGCAAAACCCAGAACTTAATTTTAGCCAAGCAGAAAACCAAATAATCTTCACCATGGACGTCAACCAAGTCCAAGTTCAAATAGATAATGCTGTCGGCCATGCCTTGGCGCAGCAAGAAGAAAGGTTTCTATCTCAGCTAAATGCTATGAATGCAATAGTTAACAGTTTGTGTATAAAAGCACCACAAGTTGAGGCTTACTGAAGAATTTCAGTAAGCCCAGAAATTATGTGAGACATCTTACTATACATTATCTAGTCAGTTCCTGAATTCAATGGAGGTGCTGACAAGTACGTAGCTTGGAGGCAATTTCCAACCGGCGCCTACGAACTATTTAGGCCATTGGATGGCAGTAGCGGGCATTATCAAGCCGTTACAATAATCAGGAATAAAATTCGGGGAGCAGCAAGAGCTTTGTTGGTCTCACACAACACAGTCTTAAATTTGGTGACAAATAAGATTGTGATCCACATATTTTCAAAAAACAACGGAATCATCAAGAAAATAGCAAAAAAGGAGGTCAGGAACAGCCACCAAAACCGATGGAGACTGACTCTTCATCAAAATTTAAACAGCGGATTGACCATGGAAGTTCCCAAAACAACGGCACTCAGGCTCACACAAGGCCAAACAAGTCGGACCGGGTAACAGGCGCGCTACGCCAGCGTGTTAACAACATAGCTCAAAGCGCCCACGCTGACCAAGACCGAAAGTATGAACAGACTGCATGAGATGCTGTAGCCAGTATTGACGACGATAATGAGTCTGAAGGTGACAACGACTCATTAAATTTTTTAGGGAACGCTCCCGTTCATCAGGCGACAGTTGGCTGGGAGTACTTTAAGAATTCTGATAGACACAGGTGCGCCTAAGGCCTAAGGCCCGTAAAGGAGCTTAAAAAAGTAGTGCCGACCGATAAACCCTTTGCTGTGAGTTCAATTCATGGCTCCAGTAAAAATGGACGTAAATGTCTCAAGCAAATGGTTGGATAAGTTGCTCCATTTTATACCCTGAACCCATTGAAAATGGGTAAAAAAGGGTATAATGGTTTTGAGCAAATGTATGTAACAGGCAGAAGGAAGCATCTCTGACCCCATAAAGTATATATTCTTGATCAGCATCACTAGCCGAGTCGATTTAGCCATGCCCGTCTGTCTGTATGAACGCGTCGATTTCAGAGACTACAAAAGCTAGAAAGCTGATCTTGGACTCATTCGGTTCGTATATACCATACGCAGATCAAGTTTGAACAATAAACGCTAGAGACACCAAATTTGTTTTTAATATATATGCATAAAGCATACGAAGAATTTAAATCTTTCAGATTTTTTATACCTCCCCTCGATCGCCCCCAATATCGATAAAACCATACAAGCCGTCGTTGACGTCGTTGACGTCATTTGCCGCTATCATAGGCTTCGACCTGCTAACGCAGGCTGAAATAAAATTAGACCTTAAAACGGCAAATTAGACCTTAAACACACCCCTTAAATATATAGATAATCAAGAAAAAATAGAGTATCATGACTTTACTAAAGTCAACTTCACTAAAGTCAATGACTTTGTAGTGCCTGCCTCAGTCAAAAAGGAGTTTAAAGTAATGGTTTTCAAAAGGAACAAGGCGTTTTCGACCTTTAACGAGGCGTTACCCTTTAACACCTATATTGTAGCCACAATTCGGACAGAAACTGATGAACCAATATACTCAAAACTCTACCCACATCCATTGGGAGTAACAGAATGAAATAAAACAACTTTTAAAACACGGAATCATCAGGCCGTCAAGATACCCATATAACAGCCCAACCTGGGTTGTTGACAAAAAAATAACCGATGACAAAGGCAATAAAAATAAACACCTGGTCATCGACTACAGGAAGCTAAAAGCGCGAACCGTGGCCGATCGTTACCCAATGCCGAGCATCCCTATGATTCTATTGAACCTAGGAAAGGATAGATATTTCACAACTTTAGATTTAAAATCGGGATACCACCAAATGTACTTAGCGGGACGAGATCGCGAAAAAACATCCTTCTCGGTGAGAAATATGAATTCAGTCCGTTACCTTTTTGTCTGAAGAATGCGGGAAGCATCTTCTAAAGGGACATTGATGTACTACGTGAACAGATAGGAAAAACCTGCTATGTGAATGTTGACGATGTCAACATATTCTCAGAAAATTAAGTCGATCACGCTAAAAATATCGACTGGGTTTTAAAAAGCCTTTGAGATGCCAACATGAAGGTGTCCAAAGAGAATACTGGTTCTTTTAAGGAAAGCGTAGAGTTCGTTGGTTTTATTGTCTCAAGGGCAAGGCCAATACCGACCCTGAAAAAGTAAGAGCCATTCAGAAGTATTCTGAACCCAAAAGCCTATATTTGCTTAGATCTATATCATATGTCAAGAAAAGTTAAAATCGAATTTAATCAAGACACCTTCGAGAGACTGAAACATATTTTGGCATCAGAAGATGTCAAATAAGATACCCAGATTTAAAAAAAACCGTTCGATTTTATAACGGACGCGTCCGCTTACGGTATAGGAGCTGTTCTATCACAGGAGAGAGGGCTAATCACTATGATCTCTACGACCTTAAAGGATAGAGAAACCAACTATGCAACCAACGAAAAAGAGCTACTTGCTATCGTTTAGCCACTATATAGAGATATAAGCATTTATAGCGACTTTAACATTTGCTGTGTCAGATAGAAATACAAATGCAAAAATTAAATGATGTACGGCGTTTATTGACGAACACAACCAACAAATTTCTTTTAAGCCTGGCAAAAAGAATTTTGTGGCGGATGCACTTTCTCGCCAGAATATAAACGCCTTGCAAGACGAAATTGAGTCTAACGCAGCCGGTTGAGGTCACAGATAAAACCCTAAATTGTTTTAGAAACCAAATTATGATTTTATGATTTTTAGTGAAAAGCTTCGACATACAATATATTTTACACATAAAGACGAAGCCCTACAAGAAGTGAAAAAGGTAGTGCAGCCGGAATTTGTAAATGCAATACACTGCAGTCTTCCCATTTTGGCTAGCATTCAACATGAACTGAACAACATGAACCCTCAACTAAATTTTGGTACTGCAAAACAATGGTCACCGACATAGCAGATAGGGATGAACAAAGGGAAATAGTCTCAACAGAACATAATCGTACCCATAGAGCATCTGTGCGATTATTATTTCGTAAAGCTGACTAAGTTGATTACGGAGGTATAGTAGTAATATGCACTAAGGCCAAATACAACAGCTACCCTAAGAAACAAGAGTTAGGTGAGACACCAATACCGTCATACTGTGGTGAAATGCACCATATCGATGTCTTTTCGACTGACGAAAAGCAGTTTTTGACCTGCATCGGTAAGCTATCGAAATTTCCTATCGTCCAACCAATAATGTCACGGACAATAGCCGACGTAAAAGTGACGATCATTCAGCTCGTAAATGCCTTTCCCAAGACCAAACTATTTACTGTGACAATGAGGATCTTTCAATTCTGAAACCATTACCTTCCTCTTAATGAACCAATTCGGAATAGACATAGTCAATGTACCAACCTTACACAGTACTTCAAACGGGCAAGCGGAGCCTTTTCATAGCACACTCTTGGAAATCGGGTTCGAAGATACAGTCGATCTTATAATGCATGCGACTATTGAATGCAACCGAAAAATTCACTCCCTAACTGGGAAAAAACAATTGAGATAATTCACGTGTCAAGCAAAGAGTTCAAAGAAATGATTAAGAACATGATAGAGACCACCCAGCAAGCCTAATTAGAAACGAGCAATAAAAATAGGCAAACTAAAGTTTTCGAAGTTGGAAAAAAAAGGTTTTTGCTAAGAGTAACAGGAGGATAGGAAATAAACTACCCCCTTTATGCACAGAGGAAAAAGTGCAGGCAGACCTGGGAACGTCTGTTCTTATTAGGGGGAGGGTGGTCCATAAGGACAACCTCAAATAATAGCTACCCACAAGCTAAAATTAGCATAGGTGAAGATTGAAACATAAATGCACAAAAGCGCAGAGTCGGATCATCGACTATTCCCACTCCAAATACATACCGATAGTGGATGGAGATGTTTTGGTATGGGAAAAACGTGACAAATTGAGACACTTAACAGAACCTAATACTATAGCAGACGAGACATCAAAGTTAGCAGAATTATTTCACCTATCGCCCATGCGAAAATTATTAAATGTAGACATTGAACACATACAACTTTGTGGTCGGTTGTACAAGTACATCATAGAATGGCTAGAAGTCTAGATTTTTTAGGCACAGCACTTAAGGTAGTGGCTGGTACTCCCGTCTGATTTTGAAAAAATTAAGCGGTCTTAATCCCAATTACGCAAACAATAGACAGGTAGTAATCAACACAATCACTCAGAAACAAATTAATTAACTAACTGGAACAGTTAATAAAATAATACAAATACAAGATTTGATACTCACAATAACTATTCGAATTGCCAGGAATATCAAAAATCCTACAATTTTCGATCACAACGATTTGAAATCTATTTTAGATGAACATCCCGTAGAAATACCTATAGTTAATCTTCTTGAAGCATCTAATATCAAGGGCCTCCAGTCCGAAAATATTGTCCACATAATTATATCCTTTCCTAGGGTTAAACTCATTACAAAAATATCACGCTTAGACGATACAATTGCCAAATGTAACAGTACACGCATGCGGTAACGAATGCGCCACGACAGTAAACGAATGCGCAACGACCACCTACGCATCAATCTGCAATCTATCAACGCAAGAAACTTGCGCCCGCGCGTTGCACGCAAGCGGTACCGCCTCTTGCAGCTCGCAACCAAGCCACCCGAAGTCCATCACACAAGTTCATTATCTTAAACGAGAGTTCAGCGAAAGTCAGTGACGATGGCCCCGAAATCCAAACAAAGGCAACACACCTCGTCACTTTCCGGTCCTAAACTTATAACACCTATAACTTACAACACATTGCTGAGCCACAAGGCCAGTAATTCAAGAGAGGGGGCGAAGTCAAGTCCTCCACTATAATATTCATAAGAAGCTGTAATAACTAATTACCGATAACTACGCAGTAACCACTGCGCGATCAACACTCTACGTAATTGAATCATTGCTAGACCACAAACTACATAATTTGCATAGTGACGAGAGCTCATCGCACAATTAAATCTTGCTTTTATACTGACCTCTGATGAGAAGTCACATATATTTAGTATACCATTCCCATCTTTTCGTAGACATACAGTAAAAAATAAGTACTCAAAAAAGATTTAATAGAGATTCCAAAGAAACAACTTCACCCAAAAATTGTGAACGGTTTCTTGACAGCCGAAGCGATTATGGGCCAAATTCAGAATACATGTGAGAATGGTCTGATACTGACGTAGATCCAGCCCTTTTCTAAAAAGGATGTTAATGGTCTGACAATATGAACGTGTGG
>SCDS01000397.1:0-39409 GCA_004149465.1 Drosophila nigromelanica
ACATCGACAAAAATTTAGACATGTAAAGCTCTCGGATCCATAGCTCCCATATCTCAAACTCTCATAACTTTGTCAATACTGAACCGATTTTCACGTTTGGAGGCATAATTCACCCCTACTCATTTATGTAAAACAAATTTCATATAGCTCCCATATTTTAAACTCCCATAACTTTGTGAAAATGAACCGATTAACCGATTTGGTCCTAAAGATCAATTCTACATTTAAAATGTGTGCTTTGTTGAAAAACAATCAACTCCCATGCTTGAATCATATGGGATATTTCAGCACAGAGCATACGCAAATATTTATTGATTAGGTGCATCGATTTGATATAACTTTTCAGCTCACATATTTGTGTATCTCTGTTCAGCTTTGTCCGCATTTGCTAGAAAGCTTGTTGTTGTTGAGTTCGCCAGTCTTTC
Organism: Drosophila nigromelanica; assembly: GCA_004149465.1. Taxonomy (NCBI): domain Eukaryota; kingdom Metazoa; phylum Arthropoda; class Insecta; order Diptera; family Drosophilidae; genus Drosophila; species Drosophila nigromelanica. The sequence goes on from SCDS01000397.1 coordinate 426, forward strand.
ATTTTTTTGTCAGTTGCAGCACACATCGACTCACTTCAAGGCGAGTGACACTTTGGCATGTGCGGCCAATTAGTGATGGCAGCGACGGCTGCAAACAAATAAAAATAAAAATCGCTGACGGCCAATTCCCGGCACCACCAGCAGCACAGCCAGCCCAACCACTTGATGTGGCACCACACCCACACTCGATGGCAGCAACAACAACGCTATAGACTGAAGTTGCTGCCACTGCATTTTGTTGCAAGCTGCGCACATTTTTATGAGTTTTGTCCGTCTGTGCGACTGCATGACTGACTGCTCTGTTCAAATGGGGAAATAGAGACATGTTGGCTTTTCTGCTTCCGATTTGCAATAGTTGACGTTACCATGTGCCACAACATGTGTGTGTGTGTGTGTGTGTGTGTTTATGTGTGCGTTAGTACAACTTTAGCCATTGTTGCACAAACAAATCCGCACACTGGCAGCCAGGCGACCACATATGCTAATACATGAATACTCAGCCAACCATTGAATGTACTCAAACCCAACTCCTCAACCCCAACTCAATCCAACTAATCCTGCAGTTTTTTCCGACCGAAACTTTAAATCCATTAAAGCAACATTAAATGTGAATCCTTTAGTTACTGAGATATGCTTAGGAATAGCCACCTGAGTCCTTCAGTCAATTTTTATTAAATTAGGCCTAAGAAAACTGACATTAAAACTTGAGCGAGAAAGAATATGGATGGCTGAACACGACTGCACATTTATATAGTATAAATTGGAAAGATATTCTTCAGCCAAATTTTCGATGACTTTTGAATTTTATCATCTATCATTAAAAATGGTTATCCGAATTCTTAATTTCTAAGAGACCCTTGCCTTGAACATGCAGTTATCAACCAAACCCCAGCCCGGTTTTTTCTTCAATTTACCATCTACTTCAAAGACTTTCTACCCAAATTTTGTATACTACCAGAGATCGAAAGGCATAGCATAAGCGGATCGAAGGATGCCGGATTAATCGACTCCAGTTGACGGGTTCCGTTCCTGTCCACCACGAACACATCAAAGTTACGCAAGTTGATGACCAACCGCTTTTGGATCTCGGCCACGCACATTCTCAATATGTCGTAGGCCTGGGCCTGATTGAGCTCCTGGGTCCAGTACCGTTGGAAGATGCTGCCGCAGAAGAGGCTGCCCAGGCCGTGGCCGGCATGATCAATGGGCATTGCGGCGCCGTAGGAGTCGATATAATGCAGATCGGGTCCCTCAATGTTATCGAGCCAGCCATTAGCATCGATACCTGATATCTGGTGTTTGTCCTTATATAATCGGCCAGATTCTTGCGCGTAAAGTGCGCTGCACCACGTGGACTTAAATGATAATCATTCAGTATTTTATATAGTTGCAAGTTTTTAGAGATATAGTCGGTGAACTGGAGAGTGTCGCCGCCATCGCCCACCACGGCCAACATGGAGAACTCCGAGAGCCGATGGATTTTTGACTGATCTGTTCAATTATTAAATGTTACGCTAGTTTCATATGTAGGTCAGAAGGGCCTATGATTCACCATCTTTCATAAATATGACAGACTTTGCTTGCATTGTATCACACGCCAGCATTACAAAATCCGAACCTTTAATGCCCAAAATCGTTTCCATTGCCAAATTTTGATTAGTTCCCCCAAAAGTTGAAGTGTAAGCAACAAATTTAAACCGAAAATATGAATGAAGTCATTGACAACTTGATATATTTAGTTTATATAGCTTTAACTTGAAATAAGGCTTGTACTTTAATAATATTTAAAGAGTTGTGCTTACTTTATTAATTTTCATGTGCTTTAAAAGTCCCTGAATCAGAGTTTTTATAGATTTTTTGCGTGACAAAAATGTAGATAAACAATTTATAGATGTCTTTACTAATATTGGTAACTCAAAATTAATTCACTCAAAAGAGCCTGCAAAAAAAAATTAATGAGGTCCAGTTAAAGCTGTTGAAAGCTCTTTTACAGCATTCATGTGCTTTCAAACTGACATTAAAAGCTCCTAATCCTTGGTTCCTGTGTCAGCGATCAGAGTACAGAACGAATAGGCCGCCTTACAGTTGGCCAGGAAAGTGGTCAGTGCAATGGGTATAAAGTGTCCGGCAATCAGCTTTGGCAGCCTCTGTGTGCGCTCGGCGAAGATGATCACGTTCTTCCGATAGAGAATGCTCTGATCGACCCAGTTGCTGCTGTATACCGCGAACGGCAGACGTGCAAATGAGTATTCGACGTGGGTGCCGTAGTAACAGACTGGGAATATTTGCAAGGCCAGTGCGGAAATGAAGGATATGTAATAGAGCCTCTCATTCATGGTCTCCACATAGAAGAAGAGCGAGCACAGGGCAGCACCCACATCGAAGGCAATCACAATAAACTGCACCAGCAGCGGCCACGAGACGATCTCCATGGTGACCTGATGCAGCCTGCAGCAAGCACACACTATTGAGGATCATCATCATAATGTAATGCTGGGGCTTACCTGTAGATCTTCTCTTGATCCCGTATGCAGTTGATAAGTTTCTGCTCATTGCTGCGCTGGTCGCATTCATCGTAGCCAATTGCGGAGATGCGCAGGACGAGCAGCTCGCATTGGCCAGCAATGAGGATGAGCGCCAAAGGGGGGAACAAATCATCCACAAAGTTCTGCGTAATTTGCATGGATATGGCGAGAATCTGATGCGATACGGCAATGGAGAAGTTGATCAGTGAATTAGTCCAGTCCAATGGAAACCAGGACGGAAAGGGCAACGAGCGCTCGTCGCGAAAAATAAAAGATACATTCGAATTGATGCCAATTAGCATATATGTCCATTTGTACAGTATGGTTATAATGCGCAACGTTCCTCTAATCCTTGCATGGCAGGCACGCTGCTCATCCGTGTCCACTCGAGCGTCCAACTCAGCCAGCAGCTGCTCGATTTCGATAACCTTCTTTAGCTGCTTCACATAGATCAAAAACTTTGTGGAGGTTGCCACCGAGGTGAGGAAAATGTTGAGGTTTGTCAAATTTTCCAGCGGCAACGTGGCCACCAGAAGCATCACCGGAAACGCTGTGACCAGAAGATTTAAGATCACAGCCCTCCAGTAGCGAAAACTTTCAAGTCGAATGGTATTCAGCTCCAGCGCGCCCAACAAACGCCACGCCCACCAAATAATGCCAAAATAAACGCTTCGTTCGGTATCGAAAACGGACATAACTGTTCGTTTGCCTTTTTCAGCCAAATGTGAAACTGTTGGGCATAGAGCTCGCACTTTTTATACTGCCCGGACATCTGCCCGGACGGCATTTGAATTTAATTCGCACAATTATCGACTTCAAAGCGCCGCCTAATTGCGGCCTGTCGAATATCCTTTGCCTCCCCTTCCACAGGGTATTATACTTTGGAATAACCGCATCTATATAGTCATGTTCATCTATATGTTTTCATGCAAATAATTTGAAATCGGCCGAGTTGGACTAAATCTACTATATCATTTTAAATACGGCCAACCAAGGAACGCCTTATCGAAAATAAGATTCTTGCTACACAAATCTTAGAGAACTGCAAATATTTATCATCGGACTACTTTTATATATTAAAAGTATGGCTTACATTAGAAATATATCATCTGCCTGCAAGGGTATTCAATATTCGTTATCCTGAATACAAATGTTCTTTCTTATTTAATTTTTAAATTAGGCCCGTATAAAAAAAAGTGCAATCTGGTGAATTTCAGTTCATATCAAGGTAGTCAATTTAATTGTCGCTTTTAAACAATAATTGTTCTTGAAAGCAATCAACTGCATATTAAACTAGCTTTCTATTGTAGGCAAGTCGATATACCTGTGTCCGTCCGTCGGTCTGTCTATTTTTTATACCAGCCAATCTCTCGATCTTGCTTCTTTCATAAAGCTTGGAAGCCTCAATGGCAATCGGTCAAAAGTCAAATTTTATATTGATGGTCGATAATTTGGTTATAAAAGTGATAACTGATTGGAATCAAAGTTCTGTTTCTGGAAAAATTAAAATTATACTGAATAGGCAATCAATCCAACGGTTTATCATTTAAATATAGTCGTTGGGTTTTTAATCTAGACTTGAATTTATACAGGTTTCGGCTGTGGCACATTGACAGGCTGTGGCACATTGACAGGCTGTGGCACATTGACAGGCTGTGGCACATTGTGACACCTTTGTGGGATCAGCTTTAATTTGCTCTAGTCTACGGACGCCGTCCTTATCGACTATATGGATCTCAAAGTTGCGCAGATTGACGACCAAACGGTTCTGAATCTCCAGTATGCACTTGCGCACTATATTGTATCCCTCGTCGAAGTTCAGCTGGGGTTTCCACATCATGTGAAAGATGCTGGTGCAGATGGGATTGCTCAGTCCATGGCCGGAATAGTTAAGAAGCTGTGTGGTGCCCTTTGGATCTATGAAACTCAGGCAAGGTCCCGTACCGGGATCATAGCCGGCCATTAGCAGGGCGACATTGGATTTGGGCTTGGAAAGCAAATTGGCAACAATATGGTTGCGTGTGAAACAACAAAGTGCGCGTGTATTCAATTCGTAGCCATTTTGGATCTCATATAGGCAGCTTCTCGATGCCAAAAAGTCGGTAAACTGCATTGAGTCGCCCTCGTTGCCAACCACGCCTATCATACAATTCTTCGAAATTTTTCGTATTTTTGAGCTATCTGCAAAAGGAGAGTACTAAAGCTTATCCTGCTATAGATATTATATATATACTTACCATCCTTCATAATATATATGGATTTTGCTAGCATTGTGTCGCAAGCCAGTAAGACAAAGTCGTGTCCCTTTAACCCGATGATTGATTCCATTGATTATTTGATATATAAGTTAAAAATAAAAAAATACAATTTATTTTTTATATAAAACTTAATATATAACTAGGATATGTTAATGACAATTGAACACAAAACCTACTGTAGAAGCGCCTGATAACCGAAATCGAGCAACTAATTGAACATGTATTAATATTATAATATTAATTATTATAATATTAATTAACGCAATGTTTTATTTAAACATATTTAATCATAAGTTTTAGGTAAAAAGTTAGAATTTTGAGTAGGAACTTTTTTTTAAATATAATTTAATCTTTTCTATTCATATAATTTTGGGACGAAGAGTGTAACGCACAGAAAGAGAAGTCTCCGATCCATTCAAAAATATTTATCAACATCATCATTTGTCTGTCGCCATAGAATTTATTTATATTACATGTCAGCAACATATCAGAAAAATATATAATTATAATTATTACATAATTATTATAGTAAAAACTAAGTGAATATATAATATATACCAAAATACGAATTGTGTTATTTAGGGGTATTATTATGAAATTGTAGATAGGTAAATGGGTAGATAATCCCCCACAGAGTCATGGCCACTGTCGCCTGTCGCAAAATTGCATTCGTTGCCACACTAAGTAAGTGTGGCTCATTCTGAAAAGGACTCTGGCCGGAGGAGGGCCGTGCGGGGGCGGTGTTCACTACTTTAAGAGCACTTACGCTGCACAATAATTTTCAGCTTTTCCGCACTTGAACACGCTTTCAGGCATTCGGCTTTCGGGAGTTTTATTATCTGGGCGCTGCATTTTACTGTCCTATTGTTTGAAATTTTAATGTGATGGAAATGCGCGCAATTGTGTATAATTATCGCATCTATTTTTTGAAATGGAAATATATTTCCGCAATTAAAAGCGTATTTTCTAGTACTCTTCAAATAATAATGACGTCCGATTCACATCCTTTGTTGTTGCCTTTTCAATCATTATAAAATAATTGAGGCTGCAATTAAAAACGCAAAAATGAAAAGCACCGACAGTTAAAACTTAAAGAATCTTTTCATCTGGTCCTTCTACAGAATATCGCTTAAATGTGTTGTTGATTTATATATTTTTTTTAAAGCGTTTGGTGTTGGCGGTGTCCGAGCACTTGATGGTGATGATTTTTCGTATGGCGGGTTCGCTGACTTTGCACTTGCGATGAACCAGCTGAATAATATCGCTGACCTTCAGCGGATCGAGCACATAATCCATGCACCTTTTGCGACTCATCGCCTCCAGCTTTGTGCCCGAAATGTTCCTCGTGGCCAGCGTCTCTTTGTCAAAGACAGCGTCCAAGAGGGCACGTGTGGCCAGCGAATGCGAATCCCAATCTATGCGCTCCAGGACGGCTCGATCGACCCTCGTCTGATTGGGGCCAATAGAGATGGTTTCCAGTTGATTGTGCTTCATAATATGCCTCCCCTCTTTTTTACTTGGCGTACAATTCACGCTTTGCTTTGGTCTGCTCTCATTGTACTTGGGCAGGACTCTCTTTAGTTCGGACAATCGCAATTGAATCGCTTTTAAGCGATCCTCGGTTTCTGTTTGTGTAGCACAGGATATTCCCGGCATAGCATTCAGGCTGAAAGTGAAAAGATTCTTGAAAAAACCAACAATAAATTGCGAAAACACTTACGAATGTTACACAGTTGTTTGTCGCTCATCCAGTTCAATTGGAACGATGGAATGAAATCAATCGACTTATCGATTAGTGTTTTGACATCTCTAAAATGAATCAATATGCAGAAAAATTTGTTGTGAATGTTAGGAAAGCTTGGGCAGCTTGTGGACCCATGAGGTATCAACAAACATGAGAAGGCAGAGTAGCGTACACTTTGTGCACTCGGAGGAAGAGGAAGATGAGGACCAATTAAAAAGATTGTCCATGTGTTTTAGTGTTGACATTTCGCAGATCGCACTCAATCGAAACAAATATTTTGACAACAATTGTACACCAGATCGGGGGTGTAAGTAAATAATGCATTTTACAGAATTGTGTTTGAAATATATTTATATTTAATTGTTTTAGCACGAAATCCAGGCGGAGGTCTATTTGGTGCTGTAGAAGATGTTTACAATCAAAGTTCCATGTCTATTGCGGTGCCAAACAAATTCTTTGCCGCGAGACAAAGTCGAAGTTTCTTGAGTGGCGGCGACAAATATTTGAAAAGATCTGGAAAGTCATATATGCCCTATGTTCATCGTGACCACAATAAACACAATAGCAGTCGGCAATCAAGGAAACGTTACAAGCCGGAGAATGTACGAAAACGAAACCTCATGGAGTCCTACAAATGTCCAAGCCAATTAAACGCTAATCATTACGAAAGAAGTTACAACAACTATCCGAGCTATACGCAATACGGTGTACGGCCCCCCCATAGAAAGCACTATGAAAGAGAGCGATTACAGGAGGCGTTAAGGGAATCATTTCCAGAATACGACTATAACACAGAGTATTCCCGCAAAAAGAGGCGGATAAAGAGCCGACAAGGACGGCACTTTGAAGGGAATAACAACTTTTATAATGCGTTTTATAATTGTGAGTTCCCCACAAAAAGTACAAACCGATCATACAAAACGAATTTCCACGATTATAACGTTTCTAGACACCATCTAAACAGAGCACGCAATTCGGTTCTCAGACAAGCTTCCGGTTACGCAGAAGATGATTACCCGCGAGATTATAATCAGTTCGAATATGATGATCCGGCTGCAGTATATAATACACCACGTTGCGATTCAGAGTGGAAATATTATGATAATGCACCGGTAACCAGCCCAGAAAATTGCTATTATTCTGAGGATGATGACTATGATTATTATGATGATGATCATCAGATGTACCGAGCACCGCCCATTCAGAAAAAATCAGTTGACTTTTTAAATGTGGATTGTGAAGTACCATATAATATATTTAAAAAAGAATCAACGAGGGTTAATCAAAGATATGAATATTCAGATAGTCAACCGCGTTTTCAGTTTTTGAATGTTGAAATCCCCTATAAACAAAAGAAACGAACAATTCCAAACTATCAATATGATCCGTATCCTAAGCGTGCGGATTCGGGTAACGAGGTCTGCCCGATGACCTACAAACAAACGCCGGCGAAAACGTACATAGAACCTTGGCCTCCATGTCGAAAATCACCTCAAAATAGCAATCCCATCGCTTGTCCCAGTCATTCGCTTTGGAGCGTTCCACAGAAATGCAATCGGAGGACATTAAAACAAAAGATCTCTGGATTTTTCAAAGGACCCAAATACAAGTCCCGAATCAAGTGTTGCCCAAAATGTACGCCACAAACCGCTTGCGAGTCAGTCCCTCAAAACAGTAATGGGTGTCTGGATCACACCGTTAGCAGTAAATCGTGTATCCTTGTTGAGGGTACGCGGCCACGCGCACCAAGCTGTCCACCAAAACCTAGCATTTGCGGCTCATCGATCAGGAAAACTAGATGTACCGTTTATCCCACGCTATACAGAGATATCTATCCGAAGAAAAGTTCTTACGGTATACCACGCCCGAAGGTAAATAGCTCTCAGTGGGAGTATGAAAACGATGGACATTCTAAATCCAGCAGTGAGTTTTCCAGAAATTTGACCGATGCTTCGTCTCAAGACCCTCCGTTGGTTCAAGAATCAGCGTCTGTTGAAGCGCCCAGTTTTGTCCCTTCGAACAAGGATGTCGTACCAAGCTGTTATTCCTACTCCAACGCCCAACCAAAAGAGGAAGTTGCACCAAGACCTGATTGCTACGAACAGCCGAGTAAACCAAATCCGAGTACTATAAATGTATGCCTAATCATTCACACTGATCAAGGCAACTTGCCTCAGTCGCCCACAGTCACAGCCAAAGTGGTTGAGTCCAAAATGAACCTTAACTCTACCGAGCCGCAACCTGTCCCCGACTGCACTCCAGCATTATCGAGTGGTTGCTCCCCTAAACCGATATCCAGCTCTACGAACCTGCTGTCTTCGCCTTCGCCCAGTCAAACAAGTTGCAAGCGACTGAATTCGGGTACGAACAGTAGAGTAACCGTATTGGAGTCGAGTCAGCCCTCGCGTTGTCCAAGCCCTACGAACATCGAAAATGACTATACGAGTGTACGCAGCAATCCCCCAAAAGGCCCCTCTCCGAAGCAAAGTGCTTGCTGTATAAAGACCATCAATATGCCAAAGCCTTGTCTCTCAGCGCCTAAATCCGCAACCGAGCAATCGAGAGTTGGAACCAAGAAAGCAAGTACTATATCCTTTAAAAATATAGACTGCGAGAATGAATCATGTACAAGGAGCGCGGAAAGTCGGACTAGTCTCAAATGTACTCCACACAATAATAAAATTGCGGAAAAGACTGCAAAACCAAGCACCAGTGTAAGAACTTCCAGTGGCAAAGAAACCTTACCCCATGTGTCCCAATCCTGTCAAGTGAAGGAGAAACCCCCAGCACGGACGATACCAAATAATTGCAACGTCGATTTGATCAGCGACCCAAATCCGATGTGCAAAAATAAAGAATCATGCGGCAATCAGAACGAAGTTTGCAATTGCCGAGCATCGTTCGTGCAGGATTTGAAAAGGGAACTGCTGGAGGCATTGAGGAGCGAACAAAGGATAAAAGCCCAGCTGCAATTTCAACAGCCGACACAGCGCATTTCGTTGTTTCCGTGTGTTCCAGAGACCCAATCATGCCCACCACATCTATCGCATTCCAACGCATACCCACAAATGGAGCCCTGGGAAAAACACTGGTTACCACTCTAAAAAAAAACAAGAAATAACCACCAGCAACTGAGCGTGACAAAAACCATATATAACAACTATAAAATATATTCTTCATTTTCCTGAACAGGTAACATAAAATATACAAGCATAATCTAATTTAGGGAGCTGTCTTCAATGGAGCTTGTATAGTCAGAATACCATCGACTCCCATTTTGGCGCTTAGGTCAACTTCAGCATTCTCGGGCAACTCGAACTTCCGATAGACTTCAAGAAACTGTCCATGTTGCTTGCGGCGGGCTTGCAATTTGATGCATCTTTGCTTCAGCTCCAAGTTGATGTTCTCCACTTTAAACTCGCTCATATCGAAATGCCATAGAAAATGCGTTTCCGTCGCCACATAATTGATAAACGGCTCCCTGTTCGCTTCCGGTTGTCTCTGCTTCTTCAACTTTTTTAGAAATCGGCAGCATTCGAGAACTTCCTGCTCCAGCTGTTCCATTCGCGTTTCGTGTTGGGAACGCAAATCGTCGAATTGCTGCGACATAGTGGAAACGAAACAGTACGATACGATAATAAAGTACAATCGATAGTTGACAGTGGAAGCGAAACAACACGATACGATTATAACCTACAATCGATATTTTTAATAAAACAAAAACAAGACAATCAGAAATTGACCAAGTATTGAACCATGTTTAACCAGCCGTTTGAAGATGAGGAGGAGCCCCGTCACATACGCCAATATCGCATTATCAGGAAGATCGGCAACGGCACCTTCGGCGACATCTTTATGGCCGAGAACGCGGTCGATGGCCATCGCGTAGCCCTCAAATTGGAGGAGATTGATGCGCATCATCCGCAGCTACTTTTCGAGTTCAAGCTGTACAAGCTTCTGCGTCCGGGCACTGGGATACCACGTGTGTACGGCTATTACACCGAGTCCAAATACAATGTGATGGTCATGGATCTGCTCGGACCGTCGCTGGAGGATCTGTTCAACTTTTGCTCGCGCCGCTTCTCGCTCAAGACGGTGCTAATGCTGGCTTCCCAGATGCTCGATCGCATCGAGTTTGTGCACCTGAAGAAGTTTGTCCATCGGGACATCAAGCCCGAAAACTTTGTAATGGGTGTCGGCGTCAAGATTACCCAACTGTTCATCATTGACTTTGGCTTGGCCAAGCGGTACCACGACTCCGAACTGAACGCGCACATACCCTTCAAGTGGGGCAACCCGATGACGGGCACCGCCCGCTACGCATCGATCAATGCGCTGCTGGGCTTCGAGATCTCCCGAAGGGATGACATGGAGGCCCTGGGCTATGTGCTCCTGTACTTTCTGCGCGGCAGCTTGCCTTGGCAGGGTCTGAAAGAGCCGAGGCACCAGAAATACGAGATTCTGGCCGAGAAGAAGCAATCCATTAAGCCGGAGGAGCTGTGCATTGGCTTGCCGGATGAGTTTGCCATGTACCTAGTCTACTGTCGCAGCATTCGGTTCGACAAGCAGCCCAACTATTTGGGGCTGCGTCGCAGCTTCAACGATCTTTTCAAGCGTCTCAAGTATCCCAATGACAACATTTATGACTGGCAAATAGTGCAGTCCTTTACGGATGATGATAATACGGCAATAAAAGGAAAGCATGACATCGAAAACAAAGAGAACGAGCCCAACGAGACTGCATAAATATATTATGTATTTATCACAGAGAGGAGTACTGCAATAAATATACATATGTAGTTTTCTTATTCCCAGAACTCTCGCTCTCTCCCTGGTCGCAATCGCATTTTGCAGCCTGTCAACTGTCCGAGCTGCCAATTTGAAATACACAATTGCAACTTTTCTAAAATGAGTCCAATTAACACAACTCAGATTTGTGCAACGTTTGCATTTTGTGGGTGTGTGTGGGTGTCTGTGTCTGTGTGTGTGTGAGCCAGAACTCGAAGCAAATGCCAGAAATGTCTGCCAACATTGGTACTGGAGCATTTGCAGCAAATGAAAACGTTGTAAATGGCAGCATCCAATTTACGTTTGCAATTAAACTGACACCGAACAGACACTTTTGATTTAGCTTGCAGTTTTCCGACACTCCCTTCCCCAAGTTCAGCTTCAGCTCCATCGGCTTCATGGGGATTGGGATTGCCGCACGTAACATGACATAATAACAGATCTGCTTAAACCCCAATCCTGCCCACAAAATGTCAATTGCTCTCTTATGTTTTCCATCAGAGATTTATTAAAATGTATGCGCCTAGGAACAGATTAATTCCGGCTCTGATATGATTGATGCAGTTCGTAGTGGCTACGGGTTCCTCTGCAAGCTGGCTGGGTTGTCTCCAGTACAACAACCATTCGGCGGCATCTGAAAATATTCGTATAATCTGCCATATTTATAAGTTCACAAGGTTTCTTTTTTAACAATTTTGATTTCAATTTTATTTCTGAAGGCTTGCCAGGTCAAAAATTGTATGGGACCGACTCAAAAACCATATCAAAAGTCAAAACCGCTTTCTGCAGTCCCTTTTTTGGCATGCCACACAAATGTGTAAAGAAAATTGGTTGGTACACAATTGCATTTAGCACTAGAGCAAGGTTTTTATACCCTGCAACGACAAAGATGGATTGAAAGGGTGTTTTAAAAATTTGCAAAATTGTGTAACAATTGGGAAAATAATATCTTAATTCTTGTTGAAAGCTTTCAGCCAAGCCGTATCGAAGAATTACAATTTTTTAAAATGTCAGTGAAATGGAAAATTTCAAAAATACTATCTGAGCACAAAAATGTATATAAATAAGAGTTTGCTAGAAGATATTTTATAAACAAATTATATAATTCTTTTTTTTTTTTAAGAAAATATTCATTTTTAGATATGTTTATAAATACGAACAAGTAGAGCAAAACTGTGTAAAGGGTAACTCGTAGTCATGCACGCCTGTTTTGGTCGTGTTTTCGGTTTGCTGTTGCTGCACATAATTACATGAGGAAAAAAATGAGTGTCGAGATTTGCGCTTTTGAGCATCTCACCAGGTGAAAACTTTTAATGAGCAATTTTCTTACAATTTTCCAAGTGTTGCCGCGCTTAATTTTTTAATTAAAAATTGTTGTGTCACGCTTGGGAAACGTTAGCAACGTGCAGCAATTTTCCTGACAACACGACAGGCAAAACCCTTCAGTTAAGAGATGCTTTCAAACTGACCGCCAGGCAATACCAGAAAATACGAGCACTCTTAGGCCAGGTATCCTTGCCACCACTCCCAGCATCAATCAGAGCAAGGTCCGCCTAAAGAGCTCTTTGGTGTTTCTTTTTTTTTTTTTTGTTTTATTTATCGGGCAGGGCCCCATGTTAATGGCCAATTGACACGCCACTTGGCTTTGACGAAATGTTTTGTGCTGTGCTTCACACTTTACCACGAATAACGTATGTGTGCTTGTGTGTGTGTGTGTATGTGTATGAGTGTAGGGGCTGGTCAGCAATGAGTTTGCTTGGCTGCACCCTCCTCCTACCTCCATTTAAGGCTCTAATGAGGTGCTAACTGAGCGTGCTGATTGCCGCCATTTTTGATAAGGTGTCCGTATTAATATTTCTCTGGCGTTTATTCACACCGTTTCGACCGGCCCCAAACTACCCCAAACAGTTAGCATTTTGTTAAAGATAAGAAAAAAGTCATCTGGATATGCTGAATTCACAGCTAATAAGCATATTCATTTATGGAGTTTGCCTTTTTTATTGGTTGTTTATAAATTTTTTGGTTGTGTATTTAGAGAATTTATAAGCTTTTAAATTTTTATTATAACTAGTTGAATAAAAATTTGTCTGGCATTTGATTTATACTTTTACTCCTATATTATATAATTACTTATTAAAATAATTTAAAAATTTTTGAGTAAAAACAAACTGACAATAATCGAACATGCAATTATGAAGATTAATTATTTACACATAAAAAATTAAAATATATAATAGGTATTTCTAATTAGAAATTTACTTATTCATATGTAAGTTAGGAAATATAACAACTTATTTATCTATTATTGTCCAATTACATTCCTACTCATATAACTTAAGCAAAATCTTTATAGATATATGACGATCATTTGTATATATATTTGTTGACTTTATGGAACACTCACTATGAGATAGAAATTCGGTCCTTTTAACAACTTTTCCAGTTTGTGTATTTTTGTATATTTCACAGAAAATCCTCACTTTATGCCATACATTTTATTATCGTGCGCACTGCGATATTATTCATTATCATAAGTATCAGACCCAACTCCTCCTCCATTTTTTTATATTTTATTTTTTATTTACATTCTTTGCGCTTGGCATTTGATTTCTACTTTTGCTTGCATATTGCCAACAAAATATATTACAGACTTTGCAAATTGAATTGCCTGTCGTCAATAAAACATTGTATTTCCCTACAGACCCAGGACCACGGCTATAAATATATATAATATATGTTATGTATGTATGTTTATATGCAGATGTATATATATGTATGTACATATCAGAGTTCATAAGGCATTGGGGACTGCCAGAGTATTGCAAGAAAAATGTGCACAAATTGCACTTATAAATAAATCAAATAAAAATATCTTGTTATTATGGTAGAAGGACACACTTGCTGTCTTCTCCTTGCTGTTGTCCTCAATCCTTATTGCAGTGGTTTCCAGCGCAATATTGCGTTCCAAATTGAGTTACATTTAAATATTTTGCCATTTGCAACTGCCACGTCCTTATGCTCGAGTGGCACTCCAAACCTACTTCAACCCACTCCACTTCCACTCTCCACTTCTTTCCAGACCAATGTCCAAATAGTTTTAGTTGCCAATTTTCGTCCAACAGTAGGTAGAATCTATAGCTTATGGGAATTCAATCCGAGTGGATATAAAGAGTACACTTTTTTCTTATTTTTATTAAGCCTGGTGCCTATGAGTTCCACTCATTTCTAATCTTAAAGAAAACGTCGCCCATAACACGGCTCAAATGCTTAATGGCTTTCATTTAATTCGAATAATTTCGATTTCCTTTCGTGCATCGAATGGCCAACTGGGCGTATAATTGATTTCATTTCCGCGCCTGCCACCAAAGCTCAAGCAATAAATTCAAAACTACACAATGCTGAGAACTTGAAAATTGCGCGATAAGATCAAAAGTAAATTTACATAAAACTGCATTTAGATTGGCCGCAAAACAAGCCCGAACTCCCGAACACCAAAACCAACTTCCACACAAAATCTGTTAACCAAACCGAGTTCAACTTTTCACGGATAGGAAAATGCAAAAAGCGCTGGGAAATAGCTCGCAGAAAATTGTTAGCAGTGCCCAGTGATTAATTATCTACATGAAAGCGCGCTATTTACAGCTTTACCTGTCCTCACCTCACCTCACCTTACCTCACTCTCCTCTCCCCCTCGCTAGATGTGTGTGTTTATGGAGTGTTTAGTTTTGTGCTACTGATTTTCAGCTTGGATAAGCCAGTTGGAGTTACGCGAAATGCCATTGCTGCTGATTTGCACGGCGCACTTTATCTAAATTAAAATCAGAACTTCACTAGCTCCATTCCCACAAATAATTGGCCCTTGATTTAGCCAACTTTATAATACCCTACGTACTTTCGGAATTTTTATAGTCTATACCTTTCAACAGATGCAGTTTGTAAAATATTCCACTTTTAGCCTAACCGAGCTTATTTAAATCGAGAAAGTAGTGATTATTATGTAGTATAGTGCATATTATAATAATTTAGTGGAACTAACATAAGATAGATCTACAAAGTTCGGCATGTTACCAAAAGTTGAGACATGTTATTAAAAATTTAGGATATTAGGATATTTAGACAAATTTATCACTAAAAGGTCTGAAAATATTTAATTTAGAAATTCATATTCCGTGTTCAACATTTTTTCTTACAAAAATAATATTTGCCACTATTGAAGCTAGATTGAAATTTTGCATATATACTCCTGGGTAACCGCGTCAGATAGTGTTAGGGGTTTTGGGGTGCGCCCACTGGGGGAGTGGCAAACCGATAACATAACCGATAAAGTCGCAAATCGATAGTCTACAATTTTGAAGCTAGAGACATCAAACTTTGTATGTAGATAGCTTGCGACCTCCCCGGCCTTGATATCCGCCTTTTAGAGCTAGAGACTAAAATTTTGAAGGTAGATTACTGCTCACCTCCTTTAAATATCTGTAGAAAAAGTTCGGTGACGACCCCCAGCTTATATGTATCTCCCACAGTTTCAGAGTTAGAGACCTCAAACTTTTAAAGGTAGATTACTGGTTACTTCATTTAAGTATCAGTAAAAAATGTCTAATGTCTAAAAATCAACAATTTCTAAAATAACAATAATGATTAGGACCAGAGTAAAACGCGTTCTTAATTGTTTTCTTGTGCGGCTGTTTTAAAAATAGGGAATTTTTTTGTTGCGTACAATTATTAATTATTGAGAGAATTCGAAAGAGAGTTCCAATTTGGACTAACAGACAAAGTTTATTAACAATAAAAAGTTCACCGCAGTTTTAATAAAAACACAATTTTCATATTATTGCCTGAAATTTGTATAAAAGTTGCGTATTTTTTCAATTCTACTGATAATTTATTAGTAATCAGAAGATGTTTAGGAAATCAAAAAGTCGAGTAATGTAGCCCCACTTAGATGTGGTTTAATTAACAAGATCATCAGATGCTGGTATCTACGGAGCTTATAAAAAAACGGCCCGAAATGAGTTTCGTCTGGGCCATCAGATGATGTCACTGTCAGCTGGCACTGTGAAAGTACCGCTTAGTGTGACCCCACATTTTCTGGTTGACTCCTGCGGCAAGGACAACGCGGACAACGCTGCCTTTGCGTCGTCTGCAGGTAAATTGTGTGTGTACGAGTATTTCAATTTAGCCAGCGAATAAATTGCCAGCAATAAAGTAGAAAAAAGTGTAATTTGTTTGGCTCGTTTGTTCTGTGTGTCATATCTGTTAGAATGTATCTGCAATCCGCCCGTCGGTGTCTTTGTGTCTGCGACTGAGCGATGAGATTCTTATTTTAATTTTGATTATGTGCCTCTGCCGCCTGTCGGAAATGAACGCATTCTCAGCGGATTTCTGTCTGCCAGTTACATTTACAAATGGCCCAACGCTTTACCCCAGCCCTACCCAAATTGAGCTGTACGCCCACACACACACACACACACACACATTAAAGCGCATTTCTTGAAGTTTTTTCTGCTGTTGGCCCACACAAATAAATGGCCACTTAGCTCAATACAAATGCAATGTGATGCCGTTAAGTCGATGCTTTTAGCATTTGATTGACACGTGAATGCTACAAGAAGAAGAAGAAGAACAGCAACACAAAATAATCAAAATTGCTGGCCACTTAGCAACGCATAAATACCCATCAACTATTTAGGTCTAAGGGGAATTGTGGAGGCGAGTCCATAATATTTGAGAATAGTCCAGAAAATGCTAAGAAAATTGCAAACGTGTTTAGTGAGGTTAGCATTACACAGGTAATATTGTCTGAATTGCACTACTAGAAAACAGTGTAGTTCGCAGTATTTTTTGGTGTCTTCAGCTTTAACTTGAAGATTTATTTATTAGAAGCTATCAAGTTAAAATTGTAAAACACCACTGCTGTGAACATCGATACATCGATAACATCGATGCTTAATAGTTCATTATTTAAATCACAAATAAATATTAACCTGATCTTAATCCGTTTTATCAACAAATATTTTATTTTGGCTAAACTATAATAACTTGTCTTGGTCGCCTTTAACTCCCTTGATTAGATAATCTTGCCAAATTAACATGAGAATTCAAAATAAATTGCATGCAATGTTAAAGTTTATATTTGTTAACAAGCTATTTAGAATATATGTCTGTATATTTTCTTATCCTTTTATATTTGATAGTCTCTGTTCACTTTTGCTCAAAAGTCAAGGATCTATTCATAATTTAAGCAGCTACACAAGAGCTCTATCCCCAAAAAGAAAAAAAAAACTGATAAATTTCCTTACATGCATTTATGTAGTCATTTCCAGTTCATGAATACTATGAAATATCATGGGAGACAACATATTGCTCTTTAGAATATAAGCACACACTCAAAAAACATTAAATACACACACACACACACACTCGCACAGGCACACACACAAATAAGAATAAGCACTTGCACAGCATGTGGGGTAAGCAACGGTCGTTTGAACGGTCATTTCCTGGATAAAAAGGTTCGGGGTTAACATCTTACGAGCCAGAATGGGAAGCAGTTAGCATAATGTCGGCACTGCTGGCAACTTTACAATGGCCAACTTGTGGGCCATTAACCAAAAAGTGAAAACAAGTCCAAGACATGCGAAACGCTTATTAAAACGATACTTCAGTCGGAGCGGCCCTCCCCCTCCACTCCCCTCGCCCTTCTTTACCTTGAGCTACAGAGGATATGCGACACATCCGGCGGTGCAGAAGCGTAGGTAATTTAGATTATAACTGCCGCAGGGAAACTGACTCTCCAACCCTGAGACCCAGGCTGACATGCAGGTTAAATAGATTAAGGATATCGCTTACCACTAAGTGTCGGGCCCCGTCGCACACCTGCCCTCAACGATAGGCCAAACAAGGCGAAACTGAAAGTAATTGCCAAATATTGAGACAACAACAACTCAACAGCACTCCACACACAACACGGCCAGCCGAGTTCCTTTACCAACAGCAAATTGAATTATTAATGGTGTTGTCATTGGCATTGGATTCGGCTCGTTGAAAGTTTGGCCGCGTCTTTAACCTGGCCGCGAGGCGGACCCAAAAAGGAAACTTGTTTGTCCACCAATACAATTAAGTTGTCAGTCATCGCCGCCATCAGCTGCTCCCCCTTCCACAAAGTGAGCTTCAACAAACATGAGAAGCTGACTTTCGACTTTGCCCCTAAGTATTTATAATGTGGTTGTCGGGGCGTGTCGGATGAGGTTTTCCCTTCTAGTTCTGTGGTGATGAGTTATGCTTTCGAAGTGATTTGTGGCGATAGTTCAGCGAAATATCATTAACGACAATTTAATCGATATTTTATGTATTTTGTCTCTAACTTAATATGGTCACACAGAACTTCTTCCGCTTTCTTCTTCGGATTCTCGCCAAAATGTGGACGCGCACTTTAACTTTAAATACATTTTAGCTTTGGTAAGTAAATAAATAACACATAATAGTTTGAAGACTTTTATCTACTTTGCGATATTGGTTTTTGATTAATTTTAAATCATGTTAAATTAACGATGGCAATCTAGAACAGTGTAGAGGTTATCTTTTATTTTGTAACTGTAAATTACAACTTAAAAACGTTTCTTAATCAAATTCGGTGCCAGCTGTCGTTGGCGCCACTTTCTTAATTAATAAATACAATATTTATGTTCGTCAAACGTGTTAAACAAATTGCCACCGCTATCCGATTCGATGGTTGACTGGTTGCTTGGTCGATGGTGTCCATTTGAATGCCGCTCCTTGTGGGCGGAGTGGGGGCCATGTGCCGTTATATGGCCAACGGCCATCGATTGGCATTTTTATGTCGCCTGACACTTAACTTTATTAATTTTTGCTGCACTGCGTCTAAGTTTTAATCACGTTTGCCTTTGTCAAATGACGTGACATAAAATTTATATTTAACGACGAGTTCGTTTGGTGGCTTCTGTTACTGTTTCTGTATCTGTTTTAGCCATGTTTATGGCTCATTTGTCGCTGGGATAGATAAAATATAAATTTAACTACACAGCAAGGGAAACCAATTAACGTGTAGTTTGCCTGCGTCTATTTAAAGTTGGGTTTGTCGGCGTAAATTCATCGACTTTATATAGCCATTGGGGTTATTTGTGTTGTCGTTTCATTAAAAATGCAAATTTTAAGCACAACTTGAAACGATCAACAAAGACGCGATTACGCAGTTCAAGTTGCCACCATTGTTGTTGCTAATGGCTTCGAGCGGGGTGTAGGGAGTGTAAACTCGGATAGGCACGGCACCCTCGTTGCGCTGCGGGCCACAAATGCTAAGGCGACAGAAGTTATCTTCAAGTGGCCACTCGTCCCGCGCATGTTGCCAAACAGGCAGCCAGGCGAGCGTCACAAAGGCGAACGTGCCAAGTGCGCCAGCTGCAGGAGACCTCATTCTAACACCCCAAACACTTCACAAAATGCACCTTGGGCAAACAATGGACAAATGTGCACACACACCCACACACATCTATGTACACATACACATTCACATCCTTGGGGGGAAATGCATTTAGATTATGTCTGCCGCTGCCGTACGCTGCATTGCGTACAAGTGTTGTTCGTGTGTGTGTGTGTGTGTGTGTGTGCAACTGTTGTAATACGATGTTTATGTGCTTGCAATTGCTATTAACCAAATGT
The DNA here is from genome assembly GCA_004149465.1 of Drosophila nigromelanica. NCBI lineage: Eukaryota > Metazoa > Arthropoda > Insecta > Diptera > Drosophilidae > Drosophila > Drosophila nigromelanica. The sequence goes on from SCDS01000397.1 coordinate 20,420, forward strand.
CAACGCCACAGTTGCGATTATGTTTGCACTGCATTTCATTAACATGTGCCAGGAGGCCCAGTTAATATCCAACAACGTGACGAAGCTTATGATACGCACAGAATATTCATAGCGCCCTAAAATATACTAATTATTACGGTAATTTTAACGGTATAAATATCGCACAGAATGCCTGTGCTGTCAAACCAATCAAGGACTCTTCAGCTTTACAGTCTATGTTAATTTTCTGATTTTTCAAAATACGTTTTAAAAACTGTTCAATCATATTGCTTATTTAGAAACGATCTGTTCTGATTTATGGCTTCCTTATCAAACGTTTTATTAAATACAGCATATACATAAATTTGATTTGTGAACCAAGAAATTAATAGAATTACTTTTACACTTTATTGTTGGACTTATATTTGTGTAAATGTTCAACCCAAACTTAACTAATATTTATGTTATTGCTTTATAATACCACCAAAAGCACTTTTAGAGCCTAACAGACAGAGGCTTGTCTGATGTTCAGTTAAATGCCAATATTTTCCATCTGTCAATTGAGTAGGCTTTTGATGGCGCACATGTTGAGCAGTAAATTATGAATTTGAGGCATCGTAATATTAAAATTGAACACGTACGGAACGTGAGGCAACCGACAGCAGCAACCAGCAACCAACATCTGAGCTGTGAAGTGAACTAAGATTGGGGAATAGTTTTTGGCCAAAATGCCATTCAGCAAATGTCTCTCTTATTTGGCATTTAGATCAAAGCCCCAAGCACTTAGTATAAAGAATGTTTTAAATACCCTGTAACCACAAAAAATGGGGATGTTCATAAAAATCAAGTGCATCAATTAAAATTTTATTTTTAAAAATGTAATTTTGAAAGTTTAATTTTTGGTACACAAACAATCATTTCTAATTATATTTAAGAAACTCTTTTTGTACTTAGCGGCTATCAGGATACAGGGTAACTCCTGGTCCAATACTTTTACCTAAAGCCTTTAAGTGTTTTCTTTTTTTTTTTGTTATCGGTCTATCTTTTTTTTTTATTAATAAACGTACTTATTTTTGTGGTAGCAATTCATGTGCAGTTGAGTCCAAAAGCGGGCCATATGAAATATTAAAAGACCACGACGCAAATGTGGATTATGTGAGGCTCTAGTGCTCAGTGCTCGGTTCGTTTAGTTTTAGTTTTTGGCTGGCATGCACAATAAATTGTATTTAAAATGAAAGAAGCTGGCAGCATCTACAACTACTCCATATTCCGGGCACGTGCGAATTCGTTCTGATCTCCTGACATGGCAGCAGGCAGTCAGCCAGGAGGCAGCAGGCAGCAGGCAGGACACGATGTTTGCCTTTTGACGTTTACAAATTACCCACAGCTGGCACAGCAAATGCCAAAGCATTGTGTGTGTCCTGGGTGCTATATTAAACGTACATATGTTTAAAGCCACCTAAGACAGCCGAAACACCTCCGACCCCGGCCACCTATTCCCCGTCCTCCTCCCCCTCTTCCGAAACAAGTACAAACATGTGGTTACATTTGTCAGTGTGTGTGTGTGTTTGTGAATGCCCGCTGTTAGTTTTGTTTTTTGCATGCATAATTTATTGGGCTTTGGATCTCATCAAATTGAGCGACCTCGTTAGACACATAAAACGATGTCAAAATTGTCTACAGGCAAAACATTTGTTATTTCAATTATTTAAATGTAATTTTCCAAATTGTACTTTTCCGCTCAAAATTCTAAGCAATCGCAAATACATTCATGCATGTGTGTGTTCGTTTGCCAAGCGACAGGCGAGGGTCGACTAATAAGTTGTCTTTAAACTTGGGAAATACTAATATTGTTATTTTCATTTTTCAACTATGCACTGTGAAAGCAACTGTTTTTCATATTTTGTATAAAAATTGTAAGAATGTTTTTATTGATCATCTATTTGATTATTCGTTTTTATTAATTCTTGCAATTATAGTTATAACATTTCACCAATAATTATTTCTTTTCGGTCAACCTCCGCCAATTTTAAAATTTATTTATAATTTACAGCCAAAATAACAATAGTTGCTGTAATTGTCTTGAGATTGCATTTTTACTCCTTTTGTCTTAATTGTTTAATGGCCTCAGCTTGAATTTCGCACAATTAACCACTTTTATAAAACAGAAAATTGAATGCATGCGTGCTGCTCTCATTCTCTCTCTCTCTCTCTCTCTCTCTGTCTCTCTTTGTGTGAAGGTCCTTTGCAAGTCCTGTTTAATGTTTCAAATATCTTAATTGCAAGTCAACTCTTTTGATTTTTCTGCGCACCAAAGAAACATTCCTCAAGGACCAATGCCAAGTGGCAATTATGTCCTTGCCCAGCCACTGAGAGTGCACTCAAATTGGTAAAAGGAACGCTTCTTGCTTGTTGTTTTACGGTTGTTGGTGTTGCTGTTGCCACTTGGCGTTGCATGTTGACAAGGCCCAAATGCATTTAATTTCTTAAAGAGGCGCGTAATTAGTTTGCCGCTGCACCGACAAGAGCCCCACACACACATACACACACGCACACACACTCGTACACGTGCTCGTACTCATACTGCGACTCCGACTCACACTTTTAGGCATACTTATATTATGTGGCATAATTCGAGGCGCCTCTGCAGTTGGCCCTGTTCAGGTTTGGGCTCGGAGTCCTTTGCTCATTGCCTTGTTGCAACAGCGGCCACTAATGTGCCTCTTTGAGGTTTCGTAATTAATGTTTAATTGCTGCGAAACTTTGCTTGAGGTTAGCCCCAGAGTTTCCCCGACAAATATGTAATTTTTCTTCAGCAAAGCGAGGCGTTATTAAAAAGACCTCTTGAATCTGCACCAATTAAGGCCAACAAAGGATTTGAACAGACTAGTTATTAGCTTCACCGAGTACATCAGCTCAACTGAATTTAATTGCTTTGGGTAATTGTGCGGTTACATTTGTGAAAGAATATTTTTCGACGTGATTTGTTCATTTGGTTGATCTGCTTTCAAATTGCTTTATTAAATTTAAATCTAGAATTAAAATTTAAATGGATTTTTGTTAAAAGTTATATAATTATATACCCATCCACTTTCATAATTAATTGTAATTTTATTTTAATTAAATCAACTTTTTAGAAATAAAATTCGTTTTGAAAACTTTATCGACACACGCGTCGTATGTGTGATATTTTAAACACGCTGATGTTGGATAATTTATTTATAGGGGCACCCGAGGCACGGTCATAGCGTTTATGTAAAAAGTTTAATAAACAAAACTAAATCGCTTAGAACGTAACTAATCTACGCTGCGGTGCATGCCACAAAGTTTTGCCCATTTGCGCATCATAATGATAAAAGTTGAGTGCCCCGCGGCCATGTGGCAAGTGTTGCCGACGACGTGGCATACCTGAAAATAGCCCCAGTTAAAGTTGAATATTCACATTGATTAATGCAGCAGAATTGATGAGCCAAATGGTAGACTAATTGAAAAGGGTTCAGCTGATGGCAAGAATATTTCAATGGATATTTTTTGCCTTCATTTGCGAATTGTGAATAGCAAGTGGCAGCACAGAAAGAGCACATCAAAATATACAGAGAAGCGGAAAAAGAGAGAGAGAGAGAGAGAGAGAGAGAGAGAGAGAGAGAGAGGGAGAGAGGGAGAAGTGCACACTTGAGTGGCAACATTGAATACTCATACGCTCGAGGAGTTCACATGTTAATTAAATAGAAAGCCCAAACAGCAGCCGCACACAACACTGCGTATACGTGATGCTTGTTGTAGGGCCACTCGAAACTCAACTCAAGTTGAGTTGCGTCGAGAGCAGCTGACGACAAAGGGATTGAAACTCTGCCTTTCATATCAATTTGTTTGGCCTACGCATTGAATTGCGGTTTATGGATAAGCACAAGTTGAATAGAGGAGCATCAGACACATATATAGATAGACTATAGAAATAGGGGCAATGGCAATTGCAATACGTTAGAGATTGTGGCCAAGAGCTGGAAGAGGGCGTATGTCGAGTGCTGCTCAAAATTTGCAGAATTCATTTATGCAAATGAAGTGGCTTTCATGACGCTGTCTCCCAGCATGCACTGAGAAAGAGAACTGCCAGGCACAGGATAGACCCAGACCCAGACCCATCCCTAAGCGAGGGAGTAAAAAACAAAGAAGCCAATGCCAAGACAAGTAATGAATGAAATTTTAGCAGATTATTCAGTTCCTTTTGGCGCAACAATTAAACAATTTACGTACATTTTCAAGTGCTCTAACATTTTGCTAACTAATTACCCCGAGGGATGAGAGGCTTCAAGGGTGCTGTGAATATGCACCCACGGGGGGAGCCTCCAGAACCATCGAGTTGGCCGAGTTCATTTGCGCTGATGAACCTGAATACAAAGCCTGCGGGAGACGAGCACAAGAAATTAATACATAAAGCTCAATTAGGAGTCGGAGCAGCTGTTTAAAAGTGAGTAGACGTTTTTGATAACTTTAGTCTTACACTCTGTTTACGAATTGAAAAGAGTTTGTTGGTTTTGCGCATTGTTCGTCTTGCTGAACTTAAGCCAGAAAATTGTAGATAAAATTTTAATTTTTTTCTGGTTACGCTCTCACTTTTTTAAATATTATAATTCAATATTGAAGGTGAATAGAAAAAAAACTTGATCATTTTATAGCAATGTTTTTATCTGCAATTGCATTTGGGCATGTTATCATATTTGCTAATTAAAAAAAAGAAAATTAATCTTCTTTTTTTATTATTGTTTTATTTTAGTTGCCATTCGTCATTTATGGGAGAAGACAAAAATGTATAATATATATATTCGTCTATTTATTTAAATTGTATTTCTTTAAATCCAAATGCGAACATAATAATCAGATTTGTGTTCTATATGTGAGGTGAGTAAATTAAACATATATATAAAAGAATACAAAAGCTTACCTGAAAATTTTAATGGTAAACTTTTTCTTTAAATTTGAATCTGAATCAATTAATTATTAGACCATTTGTAATGAACTGTGAAATTTGTTGGCAAAATGCACTTTGCTTAAGTGTCCTTAAGACCTCAAGGATTTCCGCTTGTCAACGACAAATCGCAACGAATGAGGGCTTAGTGGGGACCAACAGTAGATCCCTGCTCAGAGACCCTGGTTCCCAAATCACTTTCAAACCTGTGCACACAGATTTCGAATGCCTGCCAAATGCATATACGATTTATATATGTACATACATATATACACATATGTATGTATATATACAAGTGCAACAAATCTACGTATAATATGCATGTGAATCTGCGGAGCTTTTACGATTCGGCCAGCGGGGATTATGTGCTCAACGGTTGTGCTACTGTCACCAGCATTGAGGGGTCTGGGGAGGGGCTCAGCGCGCTAGGGGGGACTGTCAGACGAGCGGACAGCGGTGGTGGCAATGTCAGTTGTTGATTAAATAAAAGAGGAGCCAACAAAAAAGGAGAAGGAAAAACGACGCTGAACAAAGCCAAATGCGGAATGAGAACTAAACTCGACAAAAAAAAAGTTTACTTTTAACATCGATTCCCAGGGCATTTTTTAGTGCACTGCAACAAATACTCAAAAAGAGAAATGTAGACAGAGAGACAGAGAGATAGAGGTAGAATTATAGAGCAAGAGCTGAGACCTGCCAGAGAGTGCAGCGAATAAATAATTCAGGCCGAAATGTCAAACAGCGGCGTCTAAGGATGATTTTTGCGGAAGTTGTTGGCAGCTACGCCTCTTCCAGCCATCTACAACTTTGCAGCATGAATAAGTCAGCCATTGTCTGGGCCACCAGACCCTGCATACCCCACCTAGCCCCTGTGCTCCACTGGTTCATTGTTAAAAAGTTGTTGACGTTGATGCTCTCTACGTGTAAAAAGGTGAACAACATTTGTAGACTCGCAATTGAAGTGACATTTCACACGGCATCCTCCTTCCTCACTTATCTCATACCCCCCTCCTTCCCGGCTTCCACTCCCTGCCAGCTCAGCTTGCGTCACAGCGCGTCACGTCATCTGTCTGCCAAACTGACTTCTAGTGACTTGCGCCGCTCTCGTCGCAATTATTTGCAGCAAGTTGAAATTTATACCCGCAAAACTTTTGCCCAAATAAACGCACACACACAACACACATACACAGACATTGAATGAATACATCAAACAGCGATAACCACCCCTTGGACCACAACAAAGCCGAAAACGAATAATTTCCATCAGGCGCAATTGTTGGGGCGTTTCGCCTCCCCCTTTTTACCCTCTTTTTGGGGGTTGCTACTGTTTTGCCATTACTGGATGCCAGTTTATTAAAAAATTTGTGCCCGAAATTTAATAAAAACATCAGCAAACGACGTCGCAAGAAATCACAACACTTGACGCGCAGAATTCGAGACCTCTTTCCCAAAAGCAACCACCACCCGGGCGACCACCCTCCGGCGGTCAGAGACGTTCTATATATATATATATATATATATATATATATATATATATATATATATATATATATATATATATATATATATATATATGTATATATACATCTACTTTTTTGAGCATTTGCCATGCCATACGTTTGACCGCTGCTCAACATACCCTCAATGTGTTCCCGGAGTGGAGGGGTTGCTTCCGTTTTGCCACCCCGCTTTACCGTTTATTGCCTTTTCTAGCTTTGGATTTTTCTTGTTGCTATTATTTTTGTTCTTGTTGTCCAACTGTTGCTTCTGTTTCTCTATTTGTGGCCATTGTTTTTGATGCTACTGCTGCTGTTGTTGCAATGTCTCGCATCATTAATTTTCTACAGTTATTTGCTTGCATCCCCCACCCCTTTTGCATGTATGTAGCTCATATCACGCCTTTGTATATCCGGCGTCGCCCCCATAAATTTTGATAATGTGTCAATTTATGAATAGCCCCATCGGCGACCGGTTGTCTATTTAACCGAGGGGATTTTGCCTGCTGTCAGCATATTGATTGTTTTATTGATGGTCGAGACAATTTCTCTGACTTTATGGATTGACAAGTGTGTGGAATATTAAGAGCTTGATTTCTAGTTGCTTATCATCAGCGATTAGCGGATATTTTTAAGGCTTTCTAGTTGGCAAGTTGCTAAAAGCTCTAGCTCAGGTTTAAGTCGAAAAAATTATGGAAAGTATTCACTTTAAAATTGCGGAAAATATCAATTCCAAAATCATTTTGGAGAATGGATAAATATTAGATTAAAAGTAATCGATGGAAATTCTAATACTTTTTAAAATATTGTTACAACGTTTAACGACAAGTGTCAATAGGCAAAACAATCCTTAATCGAATTAAAGTACTTTCTGTTTGGATGCTTGAATATGTTATGAATTTTGTATACCCTGATATAGGGGAATACCTTGAAGTGTCGTATTAATTTGAACACTCAGGCCTTTTAAATTATTCATAGGCAATGTTTGTTCAATTAAAGGAAGAGCCGATGCCAGTGACTAATTAATGGGTAGACAGCATCATCATTAACTCCAATAACACACACGACATTCCGGAATATTTGTTGCAATCAGACTAATTAGGAAATTATTTTCATTGGACTCTGCGATTTGTGTTCTGTAATTGGGAGAGACTTTTTAGATATTTGTGCAAGTGTGAGTGGATCAATTAATAGGTTAAGGGTTGGGGTACTGCGCACTTTGACTTTGCTATATATAAGAAAAACATATGTATAATATTGGCCTTGTATGAAATTAGTGTGACGCCCTATTTAAATATATACATACAAGTAGTTCTGTGGGTGTGTGTGAAAATGCCGCCACACGCACATTTCGAATGTATTCATTTGTTTGTAATTAGGGATTAAGTAAGATTACAACCATCAATATCAATTATTCGAAGGCCCCACAACATTCTCATGTATTAGTTGCGTGCATGTGTTTATTACAATTTACGCAAAGCCAACCGAAAATCGGAAAAAAACAAGTAGACGGCTAAGGTTGATCGTTAGGCACCCTGTATATGTTATTTTTTTTAGAGATAACTAAAAACCCAGACGTAAAACTGTCTGAAATATATGTGTGTAAAAAGGAAATAAATAGTAAAATATATTAATGCTATATACATGCTACCCTTTAAACACAGTTTTGTGTTAACAGGGTATACACATAGAGATAAACAAAACCCCAACCCAATTCATTAACGCGTGGGCTGAGAAGAAAAAGGAAACCTATAACAATACATTATATAAATTAATGTTGATTTAATGGAATGCATATTCATCTGGCCCCGCTAAAGTACTCTTTGTGGGTATTTAGTTAATTGCAATTAAACTCGGCCCGGCAAAACAATTTTGGGGTAGTGCACTCCCTGCCAAAAGTGCCTCAGAAACAGGCAGATAGGAAAACTCTGCGATAAATCCGCTTATATCCTGACCGCATCTGTATTAGTAATTGTAAATACATGAGCTTTGGACAGAAAGCTGACAGTTCTTCGAATAAAACAAAATAAATGAAACAAATGCTTGTGTAGTTTGTATCTCCTACTTAAAGATGTTTCTGTTGGAATTTATTACATATTTAATCACAAATATAAAACTTTGTCAAAACTGAACCGATTTTCACGTTTGATTCCATTTTTGTGATGGTTTTTCCCATAGAGGGACTCCGCATTTAAAATAATATTACTTACCAATTTTGTTTGCTGGCACTTTGGTCATGATTTGTCCTGCCGGTTACACCCGACTGCAACGTTCTTACTTGTTGTGTTAACTAAAAGCCAAAAACGTTTTTATCTTCTTGTTAAGCTGATGCATTTCAAATAAACCGTTTATTCCAAAGCCGTTTGTTAGATGAGAAACATATTCTATTGTGGAAATACGTTTATCAGCTGTAAAAACGATTAAAACCTTTTAGTTTAATTAGTTGTTTGGACCTTAAGCACTCTCATTTAATTCAATCTTTAAGCTGTGCAAACTCTAAGCTGTGGTTTCACTAAGAAATCTGGTTATTGTGTAGGCATTATCTATAGTCTATTATTCTCTTTGTTCTTATTCGTCAATGAACATTATTATTAAATGTAATTTACTTGCTTTACTTAATTTTTTTAAATGTTTTTCTGTGATCAATATTCACTGCAATTTTAAGAACTCTGGTCAACACATGTTTTCTAACCACTATAATTAAAATGATATTTACTTAAACTTCATTTCGTAGCAGCATATTGCGCATTTCACTTTGTTCTTGGCCAGCCAAAGAGAATTGCAAATTACATGTGTCCTTGTAGCTATTTTTGCCCGCAAGCTTCGTGTCTGTTATGAATGTTTTGGGTGCATTTTATAAAGCCATTCACAATTCTCTTTTATTTTCTTTTCTAATTTTACAAAATTAGCAAATAAAAAAGTTTCTTTTCCGCAAAATTACACAAATGTAATTCAAATGCCATCGGGGCGGCCAACACGAAGGAGGCTGAAGAGGGCCACGCCCACCCACAAAAAGTCAAAAGTCAAGCAGAAGGCGCCAGTCAGCAGTGAGAAGTGGGAAGGGCGCGAGTGGCACATAATGGGGGGCCTGAGCTCATTTTCAAGAAAAGTTTTCGAAAATTATATGATAATTTAAATATACAAACAAATTGTGTGGCACTTTCAATAAAACTTTTGCCATTTCTGCTGTTGGCCACGGCAGTTGAGTTATTAGCGTATTAAGTGCTAAAATTTACTGTACTCCATAGCAGTCATAGATTGTAGCCCTATGCCTCGGCATCCAACTCATCTATGGCTCGTTCTCGTGACTGTCAGCCGGACATGATTGATGGCACTGACAATTGCGGCAACATTCGCACAACAATGGCCCAGGGAAAGCGCAACGCAGCGCAGCGTACCAAACCAAATCAATCTCGAAAACCGAAAAAACCCATTGCCAAATCTACGCCTCCCCTCTCCGCTCTCCCCTAACCCATCATCACAATCAAAGCCGGCTATGCCGATGTATGCAGCAATTTTGGCGCTGTCAACTTCAAAAACAGAAATGGCACATTTGCATGACAGCTCAATTCGTGAAATATTCGACGATGAACCCACTCGTGTGTGTTTCTGTGCGTGTTCGTGTGTGTGTATTTGAGATTTGTATTCCCCTCTGTGCTTGGGAACGCGTATTGCAACTGTTTGCTATCAGCATATCAGGGGCATATCATTCAATGGAACCTGATAACGGTTACAATGCCATGAACTTATCAACTGTGTTCATTCCTATTGTGAAAACTAACGGTCCTTGTATTTAAGAATTTAAGCTTAACACACTGCGGGTCTATCGTTCACCATTAACTACCAAATGAGGATATAAATAGTGCGAGTATCTAAAAATAATATACCAAAGAAAATTACACATACTGAAAAAGCTAATATCTAAATTAAAGAACTTTATTTAAAATTTATACAAAAAAATTTTTTTCAACACATTCGGATCAAATTTAGTAATTGAAAGTGCCACCACACTATATCATATAGTTCCATAAGAACATGCGGTTATATAAAAAAAATTAATTTTATATGTAAAATTTATTTTAATTTCTTGGCTCTCTACATATATAACGAAGAATCAGTTAAAATTGCATAAATAATTTAAGTTCTATGTTAACAGGGTATTTCATCGCGTTTGAAATGGTTTATCGAATTCTTTTTTTAATATAAAACATATTTAATGGATAATATTTATATATACATTTATTATTATTTATGTTTATAAGTTTGGATTAAGTTATAAATTGGCTGGAAAATGTCGCTGTTGATTTTAGGGTATATCGTGTTCAATCACAGACTATTTGAATGCCCATTACTATTTAATATTCGACAGGTGTGCTTCATTGCCAAAAGCCTCACTTGCCACTGTCTATGTGTTGGTCAGTCTGTCTGACCGTGTGTGTGGGATTTTTGTGATAAATATTTGACGTAAAGACTTTTTTATGGTTTAACTGCAGTGGAATGACACCAAGCCGCACTTAAAATGCCAATTTTCGACAGGCAAAACCACAATTAATACGCCGTAGTCGTGGCCGTTGTCGACCATCTGTCTCGTCTCTGGTGTGTCCGTCCGTCCGACCAGTGTCCACTGTCCAGTGGCGGCCAGTTGCCAGTTGGCAGTGCAATTTCAGTTTGGGGCCAATGCAATCAAAGAGGATTCACATCCGCAATATCAGCGATGACCTCAAAATCAACATTGGGCCGACCAACCCACCGACTGTCCGACTGTCCGTCCAACCGGACAGCCAATTTATTTGTTGACCCGTGGGCAATGCAGTCAATTTTTCGACTGCCTGACCAACTGACTGACCCCCCGTTCAGCCCTTTGTTGATCCTGTTGTCGGGGTTGCAATCTGTGCCAGCTGAACGTCAGTTTGTCCGTCTGTCCGTCCGTCTATCGTGTTGGGCTGTTTGTTTGGTTTTGCTGGAAATAAACCTTTGAGTCGCAATTTTTACGTTCGACTGCGGAAAACCACAAAATAATGACAGGAAATTATCTCAGAGCAAGAATTGGCTGACATCCAAAACAATTTCGCTCTGTTGTGATTACGACTTTTTCCTGGTAGTCCGCTGACAACTGCAACGAGTTCTCTGCAGTCTTTATTGGCCTGTCGAAAGTCAGTTGTAGGCTCCCATCTGCAGCTTCCTTTTCCACAGTTCATTGTCACTAATTTCCTGCAATTTGCCAACTTATAGCATTTATTGGAGCTGATCTCCTGCTGCTGCTGCCGTGTTGCAGTCCCAGCTCGAAACATTTTTAATTGAAAAATTGAATGCAACACTTGACTATGCCAGCTAGGATGCGTGGGCGCAAAAGTTCATGCACAACTTTTTACACCTGAAGTGACGCTAGGGGAACAAAAAATTGCCCAAGTTTTATAATTTTGTTAACATCAAAAAAAAGGCAAATGCCGGCCCGGGCACAAAATGAAAACACTTTGTAAAAAGTTCAAAGTTTTTCTTAATGTTTTGGTTTCTCGTTAAAAGGTATTTTGGTTTTTTCTTTTTCCTCTTTGTTATTAACCAATTTGCAAAGTGCGCTTAAGTTTACAACAACAAGCAGTGACAGCGGGTACGATAACTTTTAATACAAGAACTAAGGTAAATCCCTGTCTTAAATTCAATAGAGCCTAAAGTGCATGCTATATTATATTATATAGTTGGTAATATTGCGTGGCTAGAAAGTTCTTTGACTTTCATATATCACATATGAAATATGTAAAAGAATATAGTGTAATGGAGGTAAACTTAAAAGCAGACAGTTTTAAAAAGGATTAAATATTTTCTGAACCGAAATAACGCTCAGAATTGTAGTATGTGTAAAAAATATTTCGAAATCCTTTAAACTTTAGACTATACCAGCGCAAACATTCTAAGAGCATGAAAAGTATTCAAAAATTTGTAATTTTATTAAATGACAATCACACATTGTTTTTTAACCCACACTAAACCATCTTTTTATTTATTTTTCTTGACTACAAATTCGAATCACTTTTATGGCGAAAAGAAAAATAAAGTTTGAGTATTGTATTTTTAAATTTATAAGTTTTAAAGCTGATATACAGTTTGTTGTCATCTGTAAACCTTTCCAATTAAAAAAAGGTGATTAATCATTGTTAACATTTTTCTTAGATTTTAATTGTTGACAAATGGCGCAAAAGTCCAGTTAAACACATTTAAATCCAGCCGACACACTTGAGTAAGTGTATATATGTGAGTGTGTATGTGTGTGTGTGTGTGTGTGTGTGTGATGGTGTAGCTGTTGCTTCAGCGGACGTGCGACTTTTATCCAGCTGAAAGGTGTTAATTGAGTGGCTTCATTTGTTCAACGGAAATGCCCATCAATTAAGGTAATCACGCAACAAAGTCACACCGCTTGCCACGCCCCCGACGAAAGACTCGTCTGTCCCAGGCCGACCACAGACCTGAAGCCAGCAGAGTCGAGTCCGGGCCCAGAGTGCCAGAGAGTGCGGACTGTCTGTGCTGTGGTCGTTGGCATTAACGACGGCCGTCTAAAAAACTGCGTGACTGACACGCCATATCCACGAGACCATGTCCAAGTCCAAGTCGGACTGCCACTAGACCATGGGGAATGGGCGAGGGTGCGATGGGAGCAGAATAGCAAGGGGGTAGTTGGGGGTTGGTGTTGGCTTTGTGATTCGCTTTGTTAGCCGGACACAAAGGCAAAAAGCGCTCCTAATTGGCCGGCTAACTGAAAGTGGCTGCGGCTTTGCCTATTCACATGTCAATCAAAGTTAAACACACACACACACAGGCACAACCCATTTGGCCATATCAAATTCAAAGAAAATTTGCCTCCAGCTGTGACAATCAATTCATTACAAGCGCCAGTTGACAAATTTTCGAAAATGCCAAGCCCCGAACTAAGCCCCAACTTCGGAACCAGGAAAGAGGGCACTGAAAATGGGCTAGAATATTTACATCCATCTCGCACACACACACACTCAGACACACACAAACAGACACACACAGACACACAATGCAAATATGCGAGAGCGCATAAAATGAGCGGTGGAACGTGCTGCAACATCAAATGATGAGATTATCGTAAACTGGCAGAGACCATAAAGCAGCAACAGCATCCGTCTCCTAGAACGGCCTGTCGGCCTGGCCGTAAAAAACGCTTAATAGTCCATTAAAGGGATTAACACAGGCGGGCAGGGCCAAATAGCTGAACAAATTCCTCGACATGGCCGATGTCAATCGTTAGTCTGGTCTGTCCGACATACTATACACAATGCAAAAAAAAAAATCGAATCTCCCACTGCGTATGAGCGATATTGAAAAGTGTACGGTATCAAATTGAGAGAATTCTTTATTGTCGGTCGGGAGCTTTATATAGGCAAATTAAACTAAGCTCGGGAAATTGCGTTTCAGTCACGTTCCTGGCCATACTTAAAATGGCTCCATTTCCATTTTGTTTGCGGCCAAAAGCAAATCAAAGCCCGAATACGAGTATAAACACATGCAATGTCTAGAAAAAATAGGAATCTTTGATTCGGGCCCATGAATATCAAATACTCTTACCAAAATAGCAACATTTATTCATCCAATTCAATCTAATATAAGAAACATGAATAGGGTAAAATATGTCTAGAAATTGAGTAAAAAATATAATTCAAATTCTAACAAAAAAATATTTAAAAAAAAAACGTTGAATTTCAAATAAAAGACAATGTTGCCTCAAGTGAGATAACAATAGGGATTTTATATTAAATTTTATTTAAAAACGTAAAGTTCAAAAATGATTTCTAAGAATTTTCTTCACAAACTTTCCTTGCTTGTAGGGTATACTTATAGGGTATAACAACTGAAAACACTCTGGAAATAATGCAATAAAAATGGCATAAAAATAAAAACACACGCACACATTCACACAGCATTTGCAATAACATAACAGGCAAATCATACCAAAGGAAAACAAAAACAGAAAAAAAAAAACAAAAAACAAAACAGCAAGAAATCATAAATGTAATTGGGAATTTTATGCGTCAACGGGGGGCAGAAACCAACCCTCCCAGCACCCACTGCAATGTTGTGCAAATAAAAGTTGAAATTGTCGCAAATTCTAAGAATAAAACAAGAAATTTTCCACAAAGCGCGCGAACCGGAAAAGGCGCTCCTTCCAAAAATGTCTCAAATTGTTGCCCTTTCCTCTCCCCCTCCCCCGGACCGCTTTCAGCGACACGCGTATGACGTTGACGCTTTTGCCATTTAAACTTTCTGCGACAGCTGCTGGTTCAGTTAGACTCAGACACACACACACACACACGCACACACACGTATTCACAATGGGCGCCCGTTCGGTTTATTGCCAGCAATCAATTAAAACGGCAACTCATTTGTGACAAAAACATTCACAGACATTTGACTTTACGGACGCAGCTCGACATACATATGTATACGCCGTAGAAAATCGATATATACACACATACATATGTGCACATATGTGTACACATGTATTGTAATATTTCAATGTCATGCTGTCTTAGGGTAAAGTTTCGAGTAACTCGTTGCCTGCAATCACCGAATAAAGTGTAAATAGAAGTTAAGAAGGGATGAATTATTAAAAGTCACAGTGTATTTAAGAAAACTTTCATAAAATCAGAAAAAGTAAAATGAAAATATGCACTTTATAAGAATGATTGTAAACAAAATGATTGAATAAACAAAAAGGTTTTCAAATTTAATTAGTTGTTATTTTTTATTTTAAACTGGTTTTCTGTTACCTTCAGTGGCACCTTAATCTATTCTTATATAATTTGATAATCACAGTTAAGAATCATGCCCGTATCTAAACACGAAAATCTGTTAAGTTTCTCAATTTCGATATGTTGGCAAATAAACCTTTGTGACTGAACATTCAAATGCACCCCATTAGCTAAATGTTTGCTCAATAAATTGAACTTACACAGACTTTAGTAATTTTCAAATCCAAAATAAACATGGGGGGAATTGAATGGGGTGAGTGGTCAGTCAGAACATTGTTAAAGCCAAATCAAATGTGCAGCTGCTAATATTAAATGTACACAAACGGAAGAGTTAATCCTTATCGACAATTTGACATCAGCAATTTTCGATGCTTTTGCTTTCAAATAACGGAAACCATTAAGTTGTCACATGCACATGCAGTTCGCTGCGAAAAAAAAACATGCAGAATTCTTTAGTTGAGAGCGGTTGAATTAAAGATACCCTGCATCTAACTTAATTACATTTTTTTTTCGAACTTACAATACGAAACTCGACTTCAAATATTACTAAGAATTACAAATAATTGAGAATCCTACTTCAAATCTACATTATGTCAGCAAATAGAAAAAATGGCTGGTTTTTATATTAATTTAATTTTGAGTGTACTTTATTTGCTTACAAACAATATTAGTTTTATTTAATTTTATGAAATTAATGCCAATTTTTTTCTTTTACTAAAATTATGATCAGGACTAACTCTACTTTAAGATTATTACATGACATACTTTTAGTGTGTATGCTCAAATTAAGATGCCGCTTTGCCCACATTTATAGGGTATAGAAAAACAGAACCGAACAAGCGGCCGCCTCGCATATCAACTGTGAGGAGGTAGGAGTTATTGGAGGCTCTGTGAACTGACATCAGGGCTATGTCCATTTTCAAATGTGTTGTGGCCAATAGCTGTGTGTGTGTGTGTGTGTGTGTGTGTGTGTTGTTAGTGTGGGTGTGGCACAGCCGAATGCCACAAGTGGTCATTCAGACAAATGGCCAAATGGCGGCGCTCATGAATAATTCAGATTTTAAATTGCATTTATGCAAATGCCATGCGGATGCTTGCAGATTTTCGCCACTGGCTGTCGCGAAACGGTGGCGTCACTAGCACCACCAGCAGCAACAGCAACAGCACCCGGTGCCCGGTGCCCAGCACCGCTGCCAGGAGCTGCTCCTGGTGACGCATTTGCAACTAAATGCCCCGAAAGCTGCGAGTTTTTCGCTAATGCACAATTTGTATGCGTCAACACTTTCGTCAGAGCCGGCGAGAACAAAAAGTGGTGCGGGGGGATGCATTAATTTTTATCAACCCAAATATCAAAATAGCGTTGATAGTGTGCCCGGCTACCAGCTAGGAGCAGAAGCGGAGTTAGAGCCACCATCAAACCTGCACTGAATCTCGCTCTGGAAATGGAGGCCAAGTGAATCAGTGACCCGGCAGCAAATAAAATGGTCGTCAGTT
This sequence comes from Drosophila nigromelanica, assembly GCA_004149465.1. Taxonomy (NCBI): domain Eukaryota; kingdom Metazoa; phylum Arthropoda; class Insecta; order Diptera; family Drosophilidae; genus Drosophila; species Drosophila nigromelanica. The sequence goes on from SCDS01000397.1 coordinate 37,123, forward strand.
CGAGGGCCACCTGTTTTCTGCTCAACTCTTTTGGAATTTGTGTGTGTGTGTGTGTGCAACGCCAACTGCAGATGTTTTCTTCCTCGCTATCGCTCTCTATATATGTATCTCTCTTTCTGTCTCCATTGCGCTCTCAAGTTCGAGTCTCGGTCCAGAAACTTGCAGATTTATTGCGCAGAAACTTTTATTGCCTTATAGAATATGTACGAGTACGGGCCAAGATAAAGATGCAATCTGGAACTTGTTCGAGGCAAAAAAAAGCATTCGGCCAGCTGCTTCGAATAGTGCGGGTAATTGTAGTCCTTCGGTAACCATTTGCTTATCCAGACGGAACATGAGTATCTGTATCTGGTATCTGGTTCTGGTATCTGTTCTTGCCAAAGGCTTTTAATTGTTGCAAGTTCCGTTAATTAGCTGTTAGTTGCCATTAGCATCTGTAAAAACGATTAAAGCCAACACAGATGTTGCTATATATTTGGCCTTAATCTAGCACGAAGGTTGAAAGTAACTCACATTTTCCTCTTGATAATTGCTTAGAATTTTTTTTGCTGTCAACTACAATAGAATAAATGATTAAATAAACCACCTGCAGCTATTGTTAATTTGAATCGCTCACTCAACTGGGATAAATATTAAATGACTTTGTCTGAAATACGTTTATAATTAAACGTAATCTTTAAATTGGGTTTGTATTTCAATAAATACTAGTTTTCCTTAAGAGCTTTTGATAATTCGTTGCCGTTTTGAGTTCTCCTCGTGTTCTCTGTTTAATTCAATATAGTAGGGTGGCGCCGAATAATAGATACCCTGGTTTCAGCGTTGCCGTCTTCCAACTTCTTATACATACTTTCACAATCAACATTTTGGGATGAAGTATTTGTTAGTGTAATTTGTATTTTTTGCGAAGTTAAATTTTGTAGTTTTGTCTTGTAGCTTTATTCACACGCTTCAAATTTCACTTTATTTAACAATAATACAAATTTTTGGAAAATACGTTTAACGTGCAATTTAAAGCACGTGTTAAAACAAAATTCCATAAATTGAGTTTTTTTCTTAAATTTTATTAGATGCAATTTTTAAAATCAAGCAAAACCGACCCGAAACTAAATGTTTCCAGACGTAGAAATTGGCTTATGTCTTAAAGATGTTCCTATCGATATACCGAACAAACCTGATAACTTGAGTTAATCGATTCGAAATAATAATTTTGTCATCTCTAGGGTGCAACTTTCGCTGAAAGCACGTTTAATCTAAAATTGCAAAATGAATGTTTGTACTCAAACACCACGTCGATTGTACAAAAGAGAAACAGATCGAGAACTTCAAATATTGACCGTCAAGCTGGAAAAGCTTGAGAAGGAACTATTGGCGCGGAGCTCAAAAGATAAGCAAAATAATAAACAGCTAATACGAAAGGATAATCATCAGGAGGAGTGGAAAACGCACCAAAATAAAATTCAGATCGGACCAAACGGCACACAAATTTCGAAGAAGATGTACCTCAAAGTTGATTTGACTTCGCATCGGGAAACAACACGTGACCTGTGCTATATGATCTTTGGCAAGAAAACCCTGGGCACACATACGCTAACTGGTCGCGAAGGACCTGGAACTGTATGCGGCAATAGGAAGAAGAAAGAGAAACTGGAGCCGGCACTGGTCGAAGATATAGTGTATCACGTTCAAAGCAGATTTGATGTACATCGAGCCCAAATATTGCATGCAATACGTTTGTGTTGTCGGAACGCAGCCCGTTCATTGGTTCGCACAGAAGGATAACTAAGGATCTTATAGTATATATATTTTATTACATAGCTGAAAATTATATCATTGAATACACACGATTGGCTTGAAATTTTCTCTCATTTTTGTTGGGAAATCAATGAGATAGATATAATGCAACATGAATCTAATGCAACCGGGCATTGGTTCGCACAGAAGGATAAATAAGGATCTGATACTATATATATATTTTATTACATAGCTGAAAATTAAATATCATTGAATACACACGATTGGCTTGAAAGTCATTTGGGTTAGCTTGGAAACCACTTGGGGACAGACTGTCTCTATCTCTTTCTCTCATTTTTGAAGGGAAATCAATCAGACGGATCTAATGGACCCTTCGACAATAACTGTGTGGCCTCAACTTAATGATGCTAATCGGATTTGAAAATAAGAAAGATAACAAGAATGGTGGAGTGCGTATCACTTTGCCATAACAACAACTGAGGTTCTCTCAATGGACGCACAGAAAAGGCAGAGCCGACAAAAGTGGGCGGTACGA